>CM027873.1:76364279-76624888 GCA_016097615.1 Eucalyptus dawsonii | reverse complement strand
TCTCAAGTAAATCCACTAACAATATCAGTTTAGTAGACAAGAATTTTCTCACAAAGTAACCTTCTTCTTTATGCTTTTTGTTAAACTTACATCAAAGCACAATGGATGAATGATAAGGAAATCAGACCACTTCCTTCCAATGATCTAGAAAGCATCACGGTATGCATTTCATCCTCTAGAAAATGAAATAGTTGCTGGTGAATGTGTGTTCTTATTGTGTTCTTATTGTGAGTGCCTATCTATTTCATCCTTTGTGTATGTGTGTGCGTGTGCATTAGTAATTGCAATTGTCGATTCTTTGTTTTAGCGATAGGCCGTGATAAAGGCTCTGTTTTAGCCAATGAAGCAGCATGTTGCACTCTCTTTTTAATTATCTTGAACTCATATTATGCTCAACTAGTGAAGGATACATGGCATCCCAAAAAGAGGCATTCATCGTAAAGTGGACTGAATCTTTAACCAATTTGTACGTCGGTTGTTGGTAAAAGAGGTCAAAAAGGAAATTGCACGTCTTCTACTTTCAATAAAGCAGGGTGGAATAATATATGACAGAATTCAATAAACGAGCAGAACTTCAATATACTCAAGTACGAGTTGAAGAACAAGGTGAACAAATTGATAAAGCAGTATAGTAGTTTCAAGAAGCTTCTTTCACAATCCGGATTTGGCTGGGATAATGTGAACAAAAAAGTTGTTGTTGATGATCCAACTATATGGGAATCGCACATCAAGGTATGCTTTAACCTTTGATCATTTTGAGATCACTATAGATGTACATGCAATATGTTTAATTGTATTGCTGATATATGTCATCATTGTGAAAATTGCAGGATAATATTGAGTGGACAAAATTCAAGAATGATGGGTTTCCTCAATATCCCGACTTGTGTATTATATTTGGAGATACATATGCTACTGCGGATTATGCAGCAGGAAATGCTGAAGGTTTTGTGATGCTAGATGAACTTGGCATTGGTGGTGATGATGTAGACAATGGACCACAGGACGTTGGACCAGAGGACGATGGACTAGAGGACGTGGGTGAACACCATCTTGATGAGGGAAGTTTTTACGTCGATAAAACTCCTACTCAATAAATTGAGAAACATAGGATGGATAAAACTCCAAATAGTAAGGGGAGATGGAGGAGTGATTCATTTGGCATTGCTTTCACCAAAGCCTTAAAAGAGATGATCAAGAGCGGGGGCTAGTCAATACGCAGTGGTTCCATCATCTCACAAGTCACATCACCACCTACGGACCCATTCTCGGTATCTATTGTGATTGATCTCCTACTTGCCATTCCTATGTTGAGTCGGATCTTTACAGCAAAGCGATGAAACGAGCCTGCGTTAATCCCACATGGAGGGAGGCTTGTGAAAACCCCAGCTGACATGAGATATGGGCTTCTCCAATATCTTTAGTGGATGTTAGGAAGTGCATGGAGTTTTAGTAGACTATGTTTTTATATGTTGCTGGTTGTCATTTTGTTGTTGAAGATATTGATTAGAGAGACTATGTTTTTTATGTTGTTGGTTTGGATATGATGGATTGTGATGGATTATGATAGATTGTGTTGAATTTTTATTTTGGTTTGCTTTCATTCTATCACTCACGTTGTTGTTTTCTATTGTTTTTATTTTTATTTTTATATCTATATTGATTTTCTTGTATTTGTGTGATGACATAGGTACTATGGAAGATGAATCAAATAATGTGTCTAATGAAGAAGTAGCAAAGAGTTGAATATTATATGGATGAATTGATATTGACCTAACATCCTACTTACTTATTTTTGACAAGTCTTTACATATAAGAGAGCTTAATAGAGACAGTAAATTATCAGGAGCTGAGGTAAGTGGAAATTGTTTACGAACATTCAAATAGGATATATGAAGCATTCGGTTAGAGAGACATGTTTTTCTTAACTTATGTGATTTAATGATAAAGTAAATGAAAGATACCTGATATATAGGGTAGAATGAACAAGTTGATTTTCTTATCTATGGTTGGTCACAAAAACTCCAATAGAGATATATGTGAGAAATTTCAACATTCGAGACAAAACAATCGCAAGTTTTTTACTCTAGTATTGAAAGCATTTCTCGAATTATCGAAAGAAATTATTAGACCGCCTTCTTTTGATATTGTTCAAGAGATTCTTCTTGATCCTAACATGGACATTACTTTAAGGTATGATTTTTATATCAATTTTACATTATTAAAATATATATAGCCGATAATATTGTCCTAACGCTTTACTTTCATAAAATCATAAGACTGCATTGGTGCTATTGATGGCACCCACGTTAATGCATCCGTCCCTATATCGAAATAAATTCCATTTAGAGGCAGGAAAGGGACTACCACTCAAAATGTGATGTGTGCTTGTTCGTTTGATATGAGATTTACGTTCGTATATGTTGGGTGGGAAGGATTCCAATGATTGTCCGGATTCTCTGGCCTTTTCAGACTCCTCGATGCAATTTTCACCACCACCAGGTATTTGCTTTGTTATATCAATTGATTTTCTTTATAATTGTATAGCTATTGCACATCATAACAAATTTATGTATATATTATTGTAGGAAAATATTATGTAGTAGATTCTGGTTATGTAGCACTTCCGGATTTTTAACTCATTCAAAGGTGAATGGTATCATTTGAATGATTATAGGGGTAGAACGAGACGGCTCAGATCAGCAAAAGAATTGTTCAACCATAAGCATTCTTCATTGAGAAATGTTATCGAGAGGTCATTTGGGGCATTAAAAAAATCGTTTCCCGATTTTGGACACATGCCTCCATTTTCAATTCGAAAGAAAGCAAGTATTTATTGTAATCGCGTGTTGTACTCTCCATAATTATAATCGCGACCAAGACAAGATGGACAAGAACTTTGCCTTATATGGAGATCCAGAGTTTCCATTTGGACCTACACAAGACGATGTTGTAGATGATGCATTACGTGATGAGGCGGCTGAGATAAACATGATCAGGACAAATATTGCAAATATGATGGCAATGGATCACAATATGTAAGAGATTCCATGACTTTTTATTTCCGACTTTTGTGATGTGTTTTTGTTTTTTGGTGAAAACTTTTGTGATGTGTTTGTAAACTATTATGAATACATTTTTATTAATAGTATTAAGGTTATCCAATTCTATCTCCATGAGCACAAATGCCATTGAATGTATCATAAATGTGGACAAACAAAAGAAAAGCAAATTGTAAGCTATTGTATAGTTCACACTTCAAGACCTACAAACCGCCATCCGAAAACTTACATCCTATTCAAGAAAGAAAAAAGCAAAAGAGGAGAGGAAAAACATTTCCCTTCATCAAAATTAGCCAAAACCTTGGAAGAAGATGGGTAAAGTAGCATCAAGATGGGAAATTTCCAACCCCAACCCGACATCCATATCAAGATTACAAGACTAAAATCCCCAAGTCACGCATGCACTAGAATAACAATTTTTTTTTTAAGAGTAAAAACTTATTCCCAAGAAAATTACTACAAATTCAATATGCCTTGTGCTTTTTTTCGTAATATTTGCTATACCAAACATTAAAATTTGCAAAAAGAAAATATATTAATCTAATAATATTTTGATCTTGTCAATTCTATGTAATATCTAATCTATTCCCTTTTCTTATTTATTTTTATTTTTAAAAAATTGGAATAGAAATTTTGTGCGATTATCAAACGGTTTTTCTTTTTTTTTGTTCGAGGAAATAGAAATTTTGCATGCGGTTATCAAACAGGTTTTTGCTCAGAAATTGTTCCCGGACAGAAATAGAAAAGAACTATTTCTGAAAAAAAAACTCTTCTAACAGAAACGTTGTCATGCGCAGCCCTAAATGGCTGGATGCTTAGGAGGGTTCTCGTGATGCCGGTTAAAGTGCGAGATGCCCAGGAGAGTGGGGGAGCCGGATGGTCTGAATTATCTTGGATACATGTAGGACACAAATATTGGTCTGAGGAATGAGAAATGTGGCGGTCCAAGATGAAAATTGAAATCTACTTGATGCATGGTGATGTATGCATGACATGATGCATGGTGATATATGCGACGCATGATGTATGGTGGTAATGATGATGATGTTACATGCATGGATGCATGTATATGATGATGATGTTACATGCATGGATGCATGTATATGATGATGATATATGATATGGCGATGACATGCATATATGTTGTGATGTGATGATGCCATGATGATGATGACATGTGTGATGTCATGATGTCATGATGTCATGATGATGATGACATGTGTGATGTGATGATGCCATGATAATGATGACATGTGTATGGTATAATGATGTCATGTATATGATGATGATGACATGTGTGCGATATAATAATGGTATGATGACGATGATATGAGTATGACATGATGATACACATGTATGTGTTATGATTGTAGTGATGATGCATGATAGTATACACATGGCTCCAAGGTAAGTAATGCCGCAATGCATGTATGACTTGTATGATGCATTGAGTGGTGATTGGATTCCTTTACCTGGCTGAGTGGTTGTACTCACCTCTTTTGAGGACCAACATTTCAGATTAGAAGATCCGCTTCCCTACCGTCCACGAGGCACCTTCTATGGCCTCCCATCGGATGTAGAAGTAGAATGTATGGAGATCAAAACTGCGTCACTATCCACTGGACTGACATTTGTGCGAGTGCGAGTGCTGGTCATGTACGATGTGAGCCTGGCTGGGGGCCCGGTCATCCAGGAGTTTTTGTCAGTTCATGTCTGCCGAGACGGAGTGATTAGGGGGATGTTGCTGCCACCACCACCCGACGCACCTGGATGGGTGTGATGGTTGTGTGAATGGTAGAGAGCTGGTGTTTCTTTTTGGGAATGGCCGCTGTTAGATGGAGGACGTCATGTGATTTTCTTTAGGGGTGGTAGTATCTTTTTTGGGATGTGGCCGAGTGTGGCTGAAAATCTTGGCCTTCTTTTGTTGTATCGACCATTAAAGACCAACACGATAATATGTAAATAAAAGTGGCATGGCTTGTCTTTTAATCATGATGATTAGTGGTGTGTATTTGTATCATGGTTCTTTGGAGGGAGAGATGGTGATGTTTTATTTTGCTTCCGCTAATGAGTCGCGCTGGGACCGCCTTTAAAAAACAAATGTGTGTCTACTAATTACGACGCCTCTTCTAAGAAGAAAGGTAATAAGGTGTAACATTGGCGCTTGTGGCGACCTGCGAAGGGTTCGGGGTGCCACGGTTTGCCATTCCTAATGCCAGCATCATTTGTCTATTGGCTCTTGAAACCTCTTTTATTTCTAGAGAGAGTACATGCATCATCCACGGTACATGCTATGTGCGCCCAAAATTTCATTAGTAAATTAAGTGTATTTAAGACTTTATATATATATATATATATATATATATATATATATATATATATATATATATATATATATGTATATGTATATATGTAAATAATAAAATAAAATAGTAATAACTTGAAAAATAAATCAAAACTCAAGAAGAAATATTTAGTCACAAAAAAAAAAAAAAAAAAAGGAGAAACGCTTGTTCTGCTCTTCCCCACATTGTGTCCAGATGTTGTTGAAGAAGGGGGGAGGCTACACGTATTCCGTTTTCTTTTCTCTCTCTCTCTCTCTCTCTCTCTCTCTCTCTCTCTCTCTCTCTCTCTCTTACAAAGAACTCACCCCATATGTGTTTTCTCTACCGAAATACACCGCATTCCTTTCCTCTCCGCTTTCGTTCGTCTCCACCGAGCCCAACCCCATCACGGCCTTTCACGACCGGCGCCTTCACCCAGTATCAAATCGTCGCTGTTTGGTTCCATTCAGAGCTTCCACCGTCGACTGTGAAGCCCTAGCTGCCCGTCGCCTCCTTCCCCTTTCCATTGACAAAGTATCCAGGCAAGTGGGCTGTTCTTGTAGTCTTGCGTCCCTGATTTTGCTACCTTGGTGCTGCATGTTGGTTTAGGGTTGGGTAGTTGCGATTGAGGGTGCGGGATGACTAGTAAAGCCCTGTCCATGGTTAAGATCAATAGATGGGGAAGCTGGTTGCTGTCCGATGGGTAAACCGGAGGAGCCATTTGTCCATGCGTTCTCTATTCTTGTTTTTGTTACATGATTTCTTCAACTCCGTTTTCTGGGTTCGACCTTCCTCGAGCGGCGGGTTGCTATATCCAAAGAGTTGTGATGTTTCTAGTGGAGCTGTTATTTTGTTATCGTTGAGGAGTTTTGGGTCGATGGACTCAAAATTAAGTAATGTAACGCTGTTCTTGATTAGAGTTGGTTAAAATGGATTCTGGTCTTTGTGTTCAGCCATTGCCGGTGGGTTATGGTGTTGGGTTCTAACCAGGTCGGCAACCCACGAACCCCAAGCGTCGTGAGTGGCTCCCTTGGACTAAGTTTTGATCATGAATATTGAGGATGGGGGTGATTGAGGGGTAGTAGTATCGAAAGGGAATCGCTAAGTGTTAAATCATTTCATTTTCTTTTGGGCGCGGAGGAGGGCTGGTTTAGTTCCATCAAATTTAATTGAAAACATACTATGACTAAGGTGTATTGTGTGCATGGACAAAGAGTATAATGACAGGAGGTCGAAATCTAATATATAGAAGGAGTTTTGTGAACTAGTGAACTATTTTTTTGTGAAAATCAGTGTGATCTCAGGCCACATTTTAAATTTTCTGTAATTATCTGATCACAATTTGATTTCAAACCCTTGATGAAAGTTTTAGAGAACATCTTCATGAATAACATATCCAAAATTCAGAGAAAACTAACAAAGTATGACCCTCGAAATAATTTTCCTACAAAAATATGAAATCTGGAATTTTACAGAATGTTGGGTAGGAAGAAAATCGAAGTTTTACCCTCGGTGCCTATGGAATCTGACTTAGTTTTCTTCTTGGGATTTGTTCCTCTAGGTCTTATCAATAACATGTCAAAATTTGGTAATATTCTGATAAGGATTGATGTACATTTTATGTCTGCGAACAAAACTGCTCATTTTTGTTCATAAATTGCTTGATTCGAGTATATGTGTTAGTTGTTGTCTCTTGTATTGGATTCTTAATTGGCTGAGATTTTTTGTGCTGCAACAAGGTGGAACTATGAATGTATGATTGGCTAATGAGCCAATGTGAGACCCCGTGTGTCAGGATGCCTGGAGAGGGATGAAAAGAAGTAATGGTGTTCTCTCCAGTCGGAGAAGGGTTGAACAGCTTCTCGGGGGACCTCGTGATGCCGGTTGGGTGCGAGGGTTCGGGGTGGAGTGTCGTCTCCCCTTGGGTGATTGGATTCAATAACTTGATGATTTTGTTTATTTATTTGCTCTTTTTTTGGCCAATCCAAGTTAGGACTAACCGCCCACTTGCTGAGTTTTATTTTAAAAACTCACACTTGTTATTATGTTGTTTTTTCAGAGTAGAAGATGTCTCTTTTGTGCCGCCTACCACGCTGCTGCCACAACAACCATCCTTTATGGCTCCCCCAACGACTTTGTTTTTGCGGCAAGAGGACTTCAGGACCGCCATTTCCCGAGAGTAGTATTTGTCAAATGCACCTCTTGTTTGACAATAGATACGGGGGCGCCTACGAGGCCGGCATATATGGTCTCCGTTGCCCTTTACGCTCAGGTAGATGGACGGCTGGTGGGACCCTTGACGTTGTATGATGATGACCCCGGGCAGGGTGGTAGTCCTGCGGAGTAGGAGGTGGCAGAGAAGTGTTGAACGTGTGGGAGGATGTTTTTTTTTGGTTGTCTAACAACTTGTATATACTCAACAAGAGTATGGATAGTTAGTGTTCGTGGTTTATAGTGTTTTTGTAAAGATCCCCCTCTCAATCTCATCTTCCCCATGTGTAAAGAAACCAAGTTTATGATAATAGAGCCGAGTAGCTCAATCTCTTATGACTCAGTTTAACTGAATTTTTTTTTTTTTTTGTACAATTCTTGAAATACAAACAAGTTGAGTGAAATCAATATATGAGATCCAGGATGTCACATGCTAGCACCACATCTTCATCATCATTGACGATATGTGCATGTTCCGTTACCTACGCTTGACATTCGGATTTGTAATGTTCGAATTTATTGCACTTGAAACACTTGACTTTTGATTTGTCACTTGTTTTATATCTTCTGGTGAAATTTGAATTTTCACCCCTACCTCGGGTACCTCACGACCTTATCCACCTTGATAATCTTCTTGATTTGACTGAGCAACCCATTCTGACTGCAATACTTGCTCGGGATACGAACCGATGGACTTCTGATTCATTCTTTGCTCATGCGAGCATAATGAACCCATCAACCTCTCCAATGTCATGGTTGATATATCTTGGCCTTCTTCGATCATTGCAACAACGTAGTGAAACCTTTCGATCAAAGACCTCAAGATTTTTTCTACGACTCAAATGCGTCTTGGAGTTCTTCACCATTAACTCTTAGTTGGTTAAAGATCGTTTGTACACGATCAAAGTAAGCGGAGATAGATTCAGAGTCATTCATGTGTAAAGACTCAAAATCTCCTCGAAGTGTTTGAGTCGCACTTTGTGCGATCATTGCCTTTGTAGGATTTTTGCAATATACCCAATGCTTCTTTCGCTGTCTTCATGCTCAATATTTTTTCAAATATCATCTCCTCTACCGCTTGAAAGATCGTAAATAATGCTTTATGATCTTTCTTATGAGTTTCCACCAATAAATCTTTCTCCGTCTTTCTTAACGCATTGAATTCTTCAGCATCGGCTACTTCGATGTAGCCATTCTCCACCAGGTTCCACAAATCTTGGGACTTGAATAGAACCTTCATCTGGACGGACCAGTTGTTGTAATTCTTTCTGTTCAACTTCAGAAGTAGCAACTGAACTGAGTTGGTGGATGCCATTGCTAGCTTTGAGTTCACGATCCTTGATCGACTCTTCTAGATTCTCGGTCTCCGGCCACTGGTTTTGATACTCTGGTTCCTGACCTCCTAGGCTCTGACACTCTAATCCTTGGCTTGCTCTAGATTCATGATCCCTGACCGCTAGCTCTAACACGGTCCCTGGCCGACTAGCTTTGATACGGTCCCGACCGACTAGCTCGATACCGGTTGTAGTAATCAAAAGGATTTGGAGGGAGATAGTACAAACACACAAAGAAAGAATATATTACACAATATGCCTTCAAAGGCTTAATGAAGTACACTTACAAGCTGTGCTAAGCTTAAAACTCTCTCTAGCTTTCTATATGCTTCTGAAGCTATCTTTCTCTCTCTCTCTCTTTTAATCTCTATTCGCTCTGAGGTTGTAGTGCCTCCTGAGGCTCACACCTTGGTTTCTCTCTGAAGAAACTCTCTTTCTCTCCTGTGGCCATTTTTCACGTTTGCACTCCCAAGCTTATTTATAAGCATCTTCCACCGCCTGGATTCCACTGCCTGAACTTTTCTTAGCCACAACAATTGTGGGCTGTCTTCCTTTCCTTCACATCCAAGTACTAGCAAGTTTCTCTTTCCTTCGTGCTCTCGTGAAGACTCCAGCAGCAACTATTATATTATTTTATTGTGTGCCCCTTCCTTTTGATGCTTGTAGTTTCTTCAAGAAATTTCTTCTTTGGCGGTTTAAGTGCACTTCATGCATAATGGACTTTCCTTATTATATTAGGTGTTGACTCCAACGGTCCCGCGCCTCAGTGAGTGCCATGGAAGCGCTGGTTACGCCTAAAACTGCCCAGGCAGAGATGGACTCCCTGTCTTGGCGTTTTTCCTTGATTCGAGCTTTCCGCCGGCAACTCACTTCACGGAGGTGCTTCGTCATCGTGCCTTTATCTCTGATAATGCTTACACATATAGCGGCACCTACCGTAACCGTCAAATTGGCCTTAAATAGCCATGGTATTACACTGCTCTGTTCTGCTATGTTTCTGCGTCGCTGCTGTCATTCGCCCTGTTGTTGAGTAAAGAACGCCCAGCTTGCCACCATCGCTGATTGCTCAGAAATGAACATTCATTGGGATGGAAAGCCACAGCCCAACCAAATCTGGAGAGAAACAGAAGATACGGAGGAAAAGAAAACCCAGAAAGAAAACTGGGGGAGTGGTAGCCACAAAAAGTCTTCATCGCTAGGCGTTTAGAATCCCGGCTGGAGTCTCCGTATCGCCTGAGCCTGAGATGGATGGTCGTGGCTGTAGGAGTCCGAATTGAAGTAGTTACCTTGGACACTCTTCGGCCGTTGATAAAATCGCTGTTTGTTCGTTGCCACTGTGGATTAACAGGCCAACAGGGTTGCACTGTTCAGTCCAGCCAATACTAACGGATCGGTATTGAGAGCAGTGTCTTTCATGCCGTCTTACTTTGTCAGCGGAGCTAGGCTCAACCTCTGGGAAAGATTGCTATACACATGTCAGCGCTTCCACCGATTTTCTACTCGAATGCATTTGATGCGGACGACTGAGAAGATCATGCATGTTCACCCGCTCTTTTTTGTATCTGTAGGATCTTGCCAGAAAGCATTAATATATTATATAATTTCGATCCCCTTACGGTCACTCTGTTCCCAGTTTATCGCCTGAGTTGCTTTCGCTAATCATACTTGCGAATAAGGAACTCTTTGTTTTTTTTTTTTTTCACTCTTTTTTTTATTAGTTATATCATTTATATGAAATATTAGCGAATGTAGTGCAAGTGTAAAAAAAAAGAAAAAGAATTACGCAAACAATCTTTGTCCATCCTTGATTTAAGAGTTTTAACCATTCACTCTCTTTACTAACCATCAAAACCGACGGTTGTATAAGGTCTCATGTGGAAAATTTCTTTTACTCCACCGGTGTAAGCTGTAATTACTCCATTTTTTGTTTTGAAATATTAGTTGGAACGGAAAATACTACTACATGTAAAATAGGGGTGGATGGCGCTAGGACAAGACAGGGCAGGTTCAATTAATTTCAAGATAAAAAAATTTTCAATTAAATTCTTTAACAAGCATAATTCTATGAACTCTCGAAAAATTTGCAAGTTGAATAAATCATATGGGAAATATATATATATGAATTTGGAATTCTTAGATCCATTACCATAAAGTTTAGTTTGGAATATTTCCACGAAAAATTGATGAGAAAAGGGTTTGAAGTATTTAAATTATATTGAAATCAATTTTGAAAATGAGAAACATTATATTACAAAAATAATACAATTTATGTAAATGAACAAGGTTAATACTAGAAATCTCCATGTTTTAGATATAGGATCACCCTTTGGGCTAGTTCTTCGAGTGGGGCAGAGCATATTCCCTCGCCCTACAGGCGGAATAGGAAATTTCATCCATCCCCACTCAAACCTCTTTGGTAGGGCGAGTGACTTGCCATACTTAGCCCATTCATTTCGTGGAAAATATCTTGTTTCCGGAAAACGTTATCCTAAATCATTTTTTAGGAAAATGACTCTATTTCCGTGTTTGGTCGAAACCTAAACTTTGAGTGGAAAATATTTTCCACCGTCCGTTAACTAATTTAATTGTTTGGGAAAAATTATCAAAAATTGAATTTTAATATTTTTAATTGATCAAAAAATTAATTTTATTTTTTATATTTTTAAAAATGAATTTTTAATTATTTGTATTTTTAAAAAATCGAATTTTTTATTATTTATTCTTTATTCTTTCCTTTCATTTTTTATTTTTCCTTTTTCTTTTTCTTCCCCTTCCTCCTCCTTCTTCCTCCTCCTTCCTCCGTCGTCGCATCGCTTCCTCCTCCTTCCTACGCCGCCACACGCCCGATGATGGCCGGCTACCCGGGTGACCGACCAAGACCCGGTCACCGGATTCGGCAAGCTTCTTTCAGGCTCGGCCGATCTTGCTCGAGCTCGCCAGATTTTTCGAGCTCGCGAGCTGCGAGCTCACCGGATCTGGCGGCGGAGCTCGAGCTCCCGATCCGGGGAGCCGCAGCTCCACCGCTAGATTCGGTGAGCTTGCGGCTCGCCAAAGCCCGGCAAACCTCTGGCTAGGCCAAGCTCCGCCTCAAGCCAGCAAGAGCTCGCCTCACTAGCTTGGGGTGAGGCTCGAGCTAGCTCGCGGCCACGGCCGGTCGCTGGCTCGCGGCCACGATGGCGGCCACGGCCGGTCGCTGGCTCGCGCCACGATGGCAGCCACGGCCGGTCGCCGGCCGCCATCGTGGCCGGCAACCGACCAAGGCTAAGGAAGAACGATGAAAAGGAAAGAATGAAAAGAAAAAAATAAAAGGAAAAAATAAAAAATAAAAAGAAAGCATACATTTTTTTAAAAAAATGTGTTGATGAAAAGAAGAAGAGGTTATGGAAAATGTTTTTCACTTTTGAAAAGTGAAAAACATTTTCCTCATCTTTGAAGGTTGTTTTTCCAATGATGGAAAACATTTTCCTTGAGTAGTTTATTTTGCGTGAAACGAACACCAGAAATTCGGAAATCGTTTTCCTGGAAATCATTTTCCGTTAAATGAACGGACCCTTAATGTGAATCAACACACCAGTTCCATTTGTGGCATTTAATCATGACTTCAAAATTAATATGGTAATCCTTTTAATAAGGTGATCTATTTATCTATATGTACGTGTCATTTGTTTGTATTTGCAATGAACTTTTTTTAACACCTCCATAATATCTTGTAAAATCACTATCAACTATTCGAATGAAAAAGCTTATGTAGATAAATGGAGCTATTGTTGAATATATAAACATTCAAATATTCCCCTCAAGTGTAAGTTGGACTTTGGCCTAAGATTGAAACATGTATATATATCGTAGCGGAGATTCTAAAATTTTGAACTCAAAATGTGAAATTTTGATGTCACATAAATTTATGGGAGCAGTGCTGCTTATTTCAAAAACTTAAACAAATAGATGAATATATTTAAATGTTTTGACAACTTGTGTTCCCACATGGTAGAGATCTTTAAATTGGAATTTATGGTTTTGATACACATCCTCTTATTTTTTATATTTTCGCAATAAAGTTAATATTTTAATTATTTGGATATCTATATCCTATTTACAACTACCACCTTGTATTATGTTACAGAACAGCTAGAGAAAGCAAATTGATTATTAAAAATTATATTATACGGTGAAGATATTTGTGATACTTGTAATGTGATTCTCATAAATCAAAATTAGACGAGAGCAATACATATACACACACACACACTATTTGGTGTTTTCTCTATGTATGTATGTGTGTGTATATGGGTGTATGTGTGTGTGTATGTGTTACTCTTGTCTAATTTTGATGAATGAGTAATTTAATTTAATTTTCTCCATCAATGTTAAGTTTCCGTAAACAATTGTACCCTATAATTACGTGGAGGTATAATTACCTTACTAGCTTAGCTTTCAAAATGAACCTTTTCCAATGCACAAGAAAATTAAAGTAGAAACATGCTTTCATGCCTGTAATTGATGTAAAAAATTATAGGTTGTTTTAATTCTTTATTTATTAAGTTTCCTTAAACATTTATAGGAAATTTTATTAATAAACAAAAGTTTCAAACATGCTCTTAACATTGAAGAAAATAAATGCTATTAAGATACTTATTAATACTTGTCTATTAAAGCGAGAGCGGTGTGGCTAGTATAATTACGTAGAGGTATAATTACCTTACTAGCTTAGCTTTCAAAATGAACCTTTTCCAATGCACAAGAAAATTAAAGTAGAAACACGCTTGCATGCCTGTAATTGATGTAAAAAATTATAGGTTGTTTTAATTCTTTATTTATTAAGTTTCCTTAAACATTTATAGGAAATTTTATTAATAAACAAAAGTTTCAAACATGCTCTTAACATTGAAGAAAATAAATGCTATTAAGATACTTATTAATACTTGTCTATTAAAGCGAGAGCGGTGTGGCTAGTATAATTACGTAGAGGTATAATTACCTTACTAGCTTAGCTTTCAAAATGAACCTTTTCCAATGCACAAGAAAATTAAAGTAGAAACACGCTTGCATGCCTGTAATTGATGTAAAAAATTATAGGTTGTTTTAATTCTTTATTTATTAAGTTTCCTTAAACATTTATAGGAAATTTTATTAATAAACAAAAGTTTCAAACATGCTCTTAACATTGAAGAAAATAAATGCTATTAAGATACTTATTAATACTTGTCTATTAAAGCGAGAGCGGTGTGGCTAGTATAATGAGTTCAGGCATAAACGTTAGCCAACGGTCGGGTGACTCTTGGCACGTTTCTTTGGTCATAATTATCATTGAAAGGTGAAAAAAAAAATTGACAATTCTTTCTTTACATAGTATTTGTCAATAAAAAATGTTTACCTTATAGCATATACAAATCTCTGTGATGTCCTTCATATCTTTATGGCTGAGATGAGTGGACACGAATAAATTGTATTATTTCTTTTTCAATCTTTTGAACAAAAAAATTACTACAAAAAAGAGATTTATTTATTAATAGTTTTTCAACGATAATATCGCTTTCTCACATCAAATGTAGCTAATAACTTTAAGATGACTAGTGGGCAAGTAGCCTCATGTTCTGGTGCCACAGACCATTAGGTTTAGTCCTTAGTAATGAAACCAATACTTTAAGATGACTGTCCCTCTTTCTTCCTATAGAGTTCATTCTATCCATTGACAGTTGACACCATGATCAAGTTGAGTTTTTACCAAGGTAAGTTGCTTCTTAGGCTTGGGAAAGCTATTTGAGCAACTTAATTTGCAAGCTTTTAGTCGTATAATTCATCAGCAAAATATTCACCTCACTTTTGTCAAGCCCAAAAGCAAAAGTAAAGAATTTCAATTTTATGACTCTATCTCTCTTTCTTACTATAGAGTTCATTCCATCCATTGATAGTTGACATCATGATCAAGTTGAGTCTTTACCAAGTTAAGTTGCTTCTTGGGCTTGGAAAGCTATTCGGCAACTTAACTTCAAGCCTTTAGTCATATAATTCATCAGCAAAATGAGAACCTCACTTTGTCAAGCTCGAAAGCAAAAGTAATAAACTTTAATTTGATGACTCCATCTCTCTTTCTTACTATAGAGTTCATTCCATCCCTTGACAATTGACACATAGATCAAGTTGAGTCTTTACCAAGTCAAGTTGCTTCTTGGGCTTACAAAATCTATTTGGACAACTCAATTTGCAAGCCTTTAGTCGTATAACTCATTAGCAAAATGAGCACCTCACTTTTGTCGAGCCCAAAATCAAAAGTAAAGAATTGCAATTTGATGACTTTGTCTCTCTTTCTTACTATAGAGTTCATTCTATCTATTGACAATTAACACCATGATCAAGTTGACTTTGATAGGGCTAGTAAGAACACCTAGAAGGGGCATGAATAGGTGTTTAAAGAAATTTTTGCAAGACTTAACAAATTAATTTGCCTTTTGAAGATAATAGATTGAAGATGTAAAAGACTATAGACAGTTATATAAAGCTACGAATTAAAGTAAAGAGTATAGGAAAAGAGAATTGAAACACAAGGTTTATAGTGATTCGGCTTAGACCAAGCCTACGTCCACTCTCCCGCACTGACAGCCCACTGGCTAGATTTCACTAAGAACGAAAAGAGATTTTACAGTCTCACGTCCTTAATTCCACAGTGTAGAAACTCTACTACACTTCCTCAAGGTCTCTCAAGTATTTAATCTCTCTTTTGAGTACAACTTAAGCTCAACGATTGAGATAGCAAAGAACTAGGAGCTTCAGACTTTGGAATTTTTCTTTCACGCATACACTCGAATAACTTGAGCGTCTTCCTTTTATACTCCTTCATGCCTACATAACCGTTGGCACATTTCAAAGGAATTCTTCCAATCTACCCGTTAGACAGAATCAATTTAGGGAGATCTCGAGTTATCTAAGGAATGTGATGATAGCCCACTAATCCTGTTCGCTCATACAATCAAGATCTAGGTTTCCATAAGTAGAACCTTCCAAGTATACTTCGCCATTCAACGGATCTAATTATCTGAACTGATTCCAATGAGAATAATTGATCACGAAGTTCTATCTCCAGCCATAGGATCTTCTTCAACCGTATGAACCAAATCCTTAAAGATATACTCGCATCCGACAAGTCTTCTTCGTCGGATAAATCTTTTCTTTGTCAGTCTTGAAACTATCAATGAGGGTAAACTTTAAATCTTGAGTCGGAGGTCTTCGACTTTGACGATAAAGTCTGCAAGTCTTCGACTGGTGATGGAAACGTTTTGTCAACTTCATAACAAATACGGAAGTTTTCTCCAACAAACTCTTTACCAAGTTAAGTTGCTCCTTTGGCTTGGAAGAGCTATTCCGACAACTTAATTTGCAAGTCTTTAGTCGTGTAATTCATCAACAAAATGAGGACCTCACTTTTGTCAAGCACAAAAAAGAAAGTAAAGAACTTCAATTTGACGACTCTATCTCTCTTTCTTACTATAGAGTTCATTCCATCCCTTGATAGTTGACACCATGATCAAGTTGAGTCTTTACCAAGTTAAGTTGCTTCTTGGGCTTGCAAAAGCTATTTGGGCAACTTAAGTTACAAGCCTTTAGTCATATAACTCATTAGCAAATTGAGCAACTCACTTTTGTCAAGCCCAAAAGCAAAAGTAAAGAACTTAAATTTGATGACTTTGTCCCTCTTTCTTACTTAGCGTTCATTTCATCCCTTGACAGTTGACACCATGATCAAGTTGAGTCTTTACCAAGTTAAGTTTTACCAAGTTAAGTTGCTTCTTGGGCTTGGAAAAGCTATTCGGACAACTTAATTCGCAAGCCTTTAGTCGTGTAATTCATTAGCAAAAAGAGCACCTCACTTTTGTCAAGCACAAAAAAGAAAGTAAAGAACTTCAAATTGATAACTCTATCTCTATTTCTTACTATAAATTTCATTTCATCCCTTGACAATTGAGTCTTTACCAAGTTAGGTTGCTTTTTGGGTTTGCAAAAGCTATTTGGGCAGGCAAAAGCTATTTGGGCAACTTAATTTGCAAGCCTTTAGTTGTATAACTCATTAACAAAATGAGCACCTCACTTTTGTCGAGCCCAAAAGCAAAAGTAAAGAAATTCAATTTGATAACTCTGTCCATCTTTCTTACTTTAGAGTTCATTTCATCCCTTGATAGTTGACACCACGATCAAGTTGAGTCTTTACCAAGTTAAGTTGCTCGTTGGGCTTGGAAAAGCTATTCGGGCAATTTAATTTGCAAGCCTTTAGTCGTGTAATTCATAAGTAAAATGAGAACCTCACTCTTGTCAAGCACAAAAAAGAAAGTGATGAACTTCAATTTGATGACTTTATCTCTATTTCTTACTATAGAGTTCATTTCATCACTTGACTATTGACACAATGATTAGGTTGAGTCTATACCAAGTTAGGTTGCTTCTTGGGCTTGCAAAAGCTAGTTGGGCAACTTAATTTGCAAGCCGTTAGTCGTATAACTCATTAGCAAAATGAGCACCTCACTTTTGTCAAGCCCAAAAGCAAAAGTAAAGAACTTCAATTTGATTACCTTGTCCCTCTTTCCTACTTTGTAGAGTTCATTCCATTCCTTGACAGTTGACACCATGACCAAGTTGACTCTTTAACAAGTTAATTTGCTCCTTGGGCTTGGAAAAGCTATTCGTGCAACTTAATTCGCAAGCCTTTAGTCGTGTAATTCATCAGCAAAATGAGCACCTCACTTTTGTCAAGCTCAAAAAAGAAAGTAAAGAACTTCAATTTGATGACTCTATCTTTCTTTCTTACTAGAGAGTTCATTTTATCCCTTGATAGTTGACACCATGATCAAGTTGAGTTTTTATCATGTTAAGTTGCTCGTTGGGCTTGCAAAAGTTATTTGGGCTACTTAATTTGCAAGCCTTTAGTCGTATAACTCATTAGCAAAATGAGCACCTCATTTTTGTCAAGCACAAAAGCAAAAGCGAAAAACTTCAATTTGATTACTCTGTTCCTCTTGCTTATAATAGAGTTCATTCCATCCCTTGATAGTTGACACCATGATCAAGTCGACACTTTACCATGTTAAATTACTCCTTAGGCTTGGAAAAGCAATTCAATCAATTAATTTACAAGCCTTTAGTCATATAATTCATCAGCAAAATGATCCCTTGACTTTTGTTGAGCATAAATGTGATAGCCTGAATTTTCAGATTTGTTTTCGATTAAATAAATCGGGCTTTTCATCGACGTGCCTATAGCCTTTTTCTCTAAGTTGGCCACTCATGAGTTAACTAGCCTTATCATGCGAAGCCGTTAAGGAATATAAACGTAATAGACTTGGTAGAGTCGACCGTGAATCGATCTAACGACCGTCTTGCTAATCTGAAGGATCATTACGACACCATCAAAATCAATTAGAGACTAGAGTTAGGTCGATTCGATAGAGATATGTGGTTAGTGCGTGGGCGATTCCACCTAATTGCAAAATTTCGGTTGAACGGCACTAGATCAATTTTTTCTGTCATTTTCGTACCCAATGTCCGTATTTGAAATTTCAAGATTTTCACAAAACCGAGAGTCACCAATGTGTCGAAGATATACATTGTGACTTGAGATAAATCGATTACAAGTCAATTGCACTAAAAATCCTTAAAAACTACCCGGTAGGTTAGGTCACGCTAAAGTCACGTTAGATTGAAATTAACCATTAATTTGAATCCAATTTCAGAAATTGAAAGTTCTGTCATGTCATGATTTATTTTAAAAACGTCGACTCATCTTTCAAAGAATTTTCAGAGATTCTGAGATTTTTTCATAAAATCGATTTGGACGATTTAGAAAATGAACAGAAATTCGGATGGGCTTAATTGAAGGGAATTTTGGGCTTCCAACCGAGCCTTTTAGTGTTGGGAACTTGCAGAAATTTAGTGGACTCTTTCTTCATCAAAAGTGGATGTCGATTTGGGGAATTTGTGAAGAAATTGAGGCCAAGATTGGGAAATTCGGAGCTATGGTTGAGGGCTACAATTTTTGGCTTCAAATTTGATTAATGGTGGAATTATCTTTCAAGAAAGAATTGCGGACAAAGAGGATATACTTGTGGGCTTTTGGGGGACCAATTCATGATGAAATTTGAGATATTTTACTAGACTTTTGCCTCTCCCCTCCTTCACCGCCTGTCTCTCTCCCACTTTATTCGAATAACCGTGCAGCCCCTTCAATCTTCTATTCTTGCTTTGCCTTCCTTTTTTGTTTCTTCGATCAGCCCCTCCGTTGGACTCCACCGAAGCCACCACCTGCGTCGATTCCCCCTCCTCGTGTTTCCTTTCAGCTCGGTCTTCTCCCTAGCTTCACTGCCCCGTCAACGCCACATGCCCCAACATCACCAAACAACCCAGCAACATCCACGTTCTTCTCCAATTCAGCTGCCTTGCGTCGGCCCATCTTTCCCGCCGAGTCAAGCCCAACAAAAACCCCTGCTGTTGACTCCATCATTCCATCGACACGTCCACGGCTTCACTTCCGCCTGCCATCTGCCCCAATTTCATCTGTTTCCTCTCAACCGAAGCAATCCCAGCTTCGATTCTGCCACGTTCCGCACCAAACTCGCCGTCTGTCTCGTCCCCGACCGACCGAGCGCCCGCTGCTTCTCCACTGGATCACCGCCAGCTCGGCCAGCAAATCCAGCGATTCGGTCAGCCCATCTTCATTCAGCAGCCCATCTCGAAGCCTTGCAGTAGTTCGGCCCAACCTTCAGCAACCCAGCCCATTTGAAGCCCATCTTCAATTGCATTTCAACCCAGTCTTGAAGCCCTGCCGCAGCAAGCCTAGTCCAACTTTGGCCCAGCCCAATTCAGCAACAAGTCTCAGTTTGGGCTGAGATTTGTTGGGCCAGTTTTAGGCCTGGTCTAAGCCCGTTGGTGTCGCCGTGAACCCAAGTTTCGGCGCCGTCATGGTGAACCGGTTCTCGTTTTTAAACCAGTGAGTTTATGCAATAAACTCTTATTAGTAGGCTAATGATGTTTAAATGGTGATTAGATTAATTTAAGTGTGATTAGTTTAATTATTAGTTTGTTTAATTAATTTAGGTTAGTTAGATTAGTGATCTAGGTGGTTAGAAATTTCAATTAGCTAGTTTATTGTATGGCCTTGTAGTTAGAATGGTTAGGGTAATTTCATTAGTTCAATAGGTGTTTAGATTAGCAATTTTAAGCCTAAGTTGTTTTTATTGAATTGATGTGTATTTTATTTAATTAATTTCCATATTTATTTATTTATTTATTTATTTATTTTTCCTAAATTAGGCCAGGATAGCCGGTGACTGAAATTTCGTGTGGATTGCAATTGTGTGGTTAATTTCTGAAATTGAATGTTAATTTATGCGCCAATTCCATAAAAAGTATGAACTTTAGGTGTTATCCCAAATTTGGCCTTAACTTTATTTTGTCTCAAAAAAAAAAAAAAAAAAAAAAAAAGCTCGAACTTTAGATGTTGTCCCAAATCTGGCCCGAACTTTATTTTGTCTAAAAAAAAAACACGAACTTTAGGTATTGTCACAAATCTAGCCTGAACTTTATTTTAGACAAAATAAAGTAAGTCTATTACAAATAGGCTTAGCATCTCTATTTAACTACAAGATGCACACGTTTTTAATATCTTGCTTTAAGATAATGTAAGCTTCGCTTCCAACCCAGCTTCTAACATTGCAAACAGCTTGCCAATTGTTAATTGATTTAATGGCCCTAGCTATGTGCCTCATCCCCTAGAACTGAAGCTGTTGAATTATTTTTCCCATGGGAATCATCTGTAAAGTTCACCTCATTGGATGGCAAACTTAAATTTAACACTTCCTCTAAACACTCAAATGCAATATCGTTTTGTTGTGTTGGATATTATTGCCGATGTGGAAATGCCACGTCGGATGATTGTGGAATGAGGGTTAACGGAGGGCCATAATTTGGGACACAAGTAACAGTTTGTGCTTTTTTTTTTTTTTAAGACAAAATAAAGTTTGGGCTAGATTTGGGACAACATTTAAAGTTCGTGCTTTTTTTTTTAGACAAAATAAAGTTTGGGGCAGATTTGGGACAATACCTAAAGTTCGTGTTTTTTTTTTTTTAGACAAAATAATGTTTGGGTCAGATTTGTGACAACACCTAAAGTTCGTGTTTTTTTTTAATGGAATTGGCCTTAATTTATGCAAATTGAGTGCTGATTGGATTTTTAGTTATTTATTCCAAAATTTGTGAATTTCCAATATTTATTCAGAAAATCCTGGGTGTCGGATTTTGACACCAAAAATAGCTTTAAGTACTATATAAAACAGTGAGATTTTAAAAAGGGATGATATCACATTTTCTTGATCGAGTTGATCGTGTACCCACACACAATTATTTTACTGGGTATTTCTAATACGAAGAAAGCAGGCCAAGATTACTAATTTAATAGAGGCATTTGAGTGTAAGGCACGGTGTCCTAAGCCGAGATTGAATTGTCGTGTGTTGGTTAAGAGAATTCATCTCATGCTGTTAAGCTGAACGTTACCCTCATATGGGACGCCCCTAAACAATGGGAAATTGGTTGCAGTAGATTCTGAACCTGTGCTCTTTCGGGAAAGCCGTCTGATGGAGACGTGCCGTGTTCAATAGGGTGAGATGATGCCTAGAAATGCCAGAAGACCACCGAACAGAGAGTAGGCCGTGCTATATGCCGAGATTAAAACTAGAAACGCATGATTAATTGAGTTGAATGCGTCAGATTACGAGACAAAATTGTGTGGCACAGTATGGGATATGTCATAACAATTTGGCCCTATAATCAAGACCCATGTGCTTATTTGAGATTGGGTATTGCGTTCCAATTAATTGAGCTTGAGTGCTGCTTTGGTTTGTGATATGAATTGTACTGACCTATAGGGAGAATCTGAGATGAGGTAAGTCTCATTGGTTCTGTGATTGTGTGGTTAGGACGCCCTAGGCGTATTTCCCTCCTAATTGGGGTTCAGAGCATGAACTCGCTGAGATTTATATCTCACCCCGTTGTGGGCTAAATTTTTAGGATCGCAGAGTGGTGGATCTAGAGCCTAGCTAAGGGGGACTTGAGGAGTAGGTCAGTTAGGTCAGCTTCTTTTTGGAGAACCGTCTTTTGTAGACTTTTGATTAACAACCTTTGTACATAACTCAATAAATGTATATATATATATATATTAAGGTGTGTTTTATTGGTGAATTCGTTGTCTTGCTTTTCTATCCCAAGCCGTTGATTTCAAGGGATTTATTATTTGCTTCGCATGTGCAATAAAATGAAACGGGTCGGTGACTCGTCCTAGGAAGTCGCAAATTTTATCGACCGTGAGGAATGGGCATGCACTCGAGGATCGGGGCGTGACAACAAAAAAGAAAGTAAAGAACTTCGATTTGATGACTCTATCTCTGTTTTTTACTAGAGAGTTCATTTTATCCCTTGATAGTTGACACCTGGATCAAGTTGAGTTTTTATCAAGTTAAGTTGCTTCTTGGGGTTGCAAAAGCTATATGGGCTACTTAATTTGCAAGCCTTTAATCGTATAACTCATTAGCAAAATGAGCACCTCATTTTTGTCAAGCTCAAAAGCAAAAGTGAAAAACTTCAATTTGATGACTCTATTCCTCTTGCTTACAATAGAGTTCATTCCATCCCTTGACAATTGACACCATGATCAAGTCAACTCTTTACCATGTTAAATTGCTTATTAGGCTTGGAAAAGCAATTCAATCAATTAATTTGCAAGCCTTTAGTCATATAATTCATCAGCAAAATGATCCCTTGACTTTTGTTGAGCACGAAAAAGAAAGTAAAGAACTTCAATTTGATAACTCTATCTCTCTTTCTTACTACAAAGTTTATTCCATCCCTTGATAGTTTACACCAAGATCAAGTTGAGTCTTTACCAAGTTAAGTTCATTCTTGGGCTTGGGAAAGCTATTTGGACGACTTCATTTGCAAGCCTTTAGTTGCATCATTCATCAACAAAATGAGCACTGCACTTTTGTCAAGCCCAAAAGCAAAAGTAAAAAATTTCAATTTGATGACTTTGTCCCTCTTTCTGAGTTCATTCCATCCCTTGATAGTTGATACTATGATCAAGTTGAGTCTTTACCAAGTTAAGTTGCTTCATGGGCTTGGAAAAGCTATTTGGGCAACTTAATTTGTAAGCCTTTAGTCGCATAATTCATTAGCAAAATGAGTACATCACTTTTGTCTAGCCCAAAAGCAATAGTAAAGAGCTTCAATTTAATTCAAGGTAGAATCTTTATAAAGAGATAGCTTTCATGCAAAATATAGTTATACAATTGAAATTCTCCAATTCATTGTTTTCATCTCTAAAATTCTCAATAAAAAAACGTTTGGTGGATATTTTGGTTGTTGTGTTTCCTAAACTTTGAACCTTAAACTTGAAAACGACCAAAATTGACCTTATTTTATACAGGACACCAAAAATATTTATATAATTTTCATTCTTGTTGAAAACTCCTACTTTTTTTTTTTTTTCACTCACCGAACATATTATCAAGAAAGTAGAAGATGAAACAAAAGACAGTTTTTACTAGAACAATTTTGCAAACCAAATGCATGCTAAATATCTTGGGAGAAATTGTCCAATCAGTTTTAAACATATTGTATGGATGCTAATTTAGTTTTAAATAATTACTTAAAATTATAATGTAATCATTTTAGCCAATTTTCACCAAAAACCACTCGTGACGGTAGAAGGCCGGTGATTACTAGACTGCTATGTCAACGAATTCCGATAAAGATTAATTGGAATGACTACATTATAATTTTGGGTAAATATTTAGGGACTAAATTCGTGAAATTCAAAAAGTTTATGATTGAATTGATATTTGTGAAATATGTTTATGACTGATTAGGTAATTTTCCAAATAGGTTGAGAGATTTGATGGTGATTTGGTTTTCAGAAAACTGATGTCATGATATATGGTTTGAGTCAAAAGGCGGAAATGTTAATTCAACTAAGTTGGCATTCCTGTAATTACAGTTTTTCTCTTGACCCAAGTCCAGGATACTTTAAATCAAGCCTCATACTCAATTTTCTTTCCTAAAAAACCATCGCCTAAAGATTTTCTGTGCAAGCAACGAAAAAATGACTTTCAAATAATTTGAAAAGTCCAACTAATCCATCAGATTTTAAATTCATTATTTTTGGAAGAACTTACTTTAAAATTATTCGTTCCTCTACGACGATCTGCTGAATATGGTTGACACTTTAACTTTTGCCGGCAAGTCGAACATTGCTTTTACTAAAAAATAAAAAAAATAATAAAAAAAATATAAAATATGAAATAGTTAGTGTGTATAAATCCACATTCATTACATCACTTTAGGCTTTTCGGCCCATCACTCCAGCCCATCAGATCCAACCGAGCTCATAATTCTTCAGAACTCTCCCTTTCTCTTTCTCTCGCTCTCTCTGTGCATGCGTGTGCCTCATTTCTTGCAGGTGCTCATGAGTGGCAGTCGGGAGAGGTAGGATCAGAGAGAAGACCTGGTCATGGTGGAATCCGCAGGGGGTAGGCGAGATTGAATGCAGCCGCAGAGGAGTAGATCCAGAGGAGGAAGGAACTCCTGAGCGTGCGTCTTCTCCCCAAAATTCCAGAGAATCCCTCCCCTCTGCAATGTATGACGTTGGTTTTTTTTAGTGGCCACAGAGAGAGAGAGGAATTTTCTCTCCACTTATTCTCTCGGACTTGGAATCATTCATGGAAACCGGTTCTCTTCCTCTCCTGACCTCCACCTTTGTCGCGCCTGGATTCCTCTACAGACGCAACAGGACCGAAGGGTCCTCTCTATGGCTTTTATATCTAACGAGCTCTCCTACGGGCGTCAGGGAGCTCTGATCATTCTTCTCCCTTACCTCACCATTCCGCCGAGCTCCCTCACTGTAACGCCAGCTGAGTTTCTAGAGCAACGTCGCCACCATTGCCAACTCCAACTCGACCTCATGCAATCGTCGGCATCAGCTCTGACGAGTTTGGCTGAGAGGCTCTGTTGCTAGCTCCTCGTTCAAGAGCTTGCTGTTCTCGTTCAAACCTTTATTCATCCATTCCCGAAATTCTTGACGCTCGTCCTGCACCTCAGTGACTGCCATGGAAGCGCTGGTTTCGCCTTAAACTGCCCTTGCAGAGACGGACTTGATAACTCCCTATTTTGGCGTTTTTCATTGTTTCGAGTCTTCCGCCGACAGCTCACTTCATGGCGGTGCTTGGTTGTCGCGCCTTTATCCCTGATGATACTCGCATACAGCGGTGGCCTCAAATAGTCACGGTATTACAGTGCTCGACAAGACATTTCTTTATTGGTAGATGAGTGGATATGAAAAAAATCATATTATATTTTTCTTTTCCGATCGTTTGAACAAAATAAATTTGCTATGCAAGACATTTATTTAGCAAAAACTTTTCAGACAATGATATAGCTTCGTGAAATTAACAGTTCCCTTATGAAATGTAGCTAATAACTTACTTTCTACGAGAAATTTTTTTATTCCTTTAAATTAGTTTGAAATTACATAAATGTCTTAAAAGACACCAACATTTTTAGGAAAATGATTTTCAAATCATTCAGTTTTCACGACATAAATAAAACCTAAAAGCATTTGAAAAATGGTCTCCTCATACTGGCCGTTACAACTCTGAATTCTTCAACAGAAGAAAATGAAAGAGGAAATCTGGACAGCAACTGCTTGGCATGAACGAACAGCACATCAATGACACAATTAAAACAATTCCACACACCAGGACATATGAACAACAAGCAAGCACAGAATAGACATAATCCGTAACACAACACATCATACATCGGTACAAACACAACAACCTGACCACATCAACAACTCAACGCATACGAAGATGAACCAATCAGTAACACTGCCCACCCAAAATGAATGCGTATATGCCGTTACAACTCTAAATTCTTCAGTCATGACACTAGAGGCTCACCAAAATAGAACAGAAAAAAATGAAAGAGGAAATCTGGACAGCAATTGCTTGTCATGAATGAACAACACATCAATGACACAATTGAACAATTCCACATACCAGGACATATGAACAGCAAGCATGCACAGAATAGACATAATCCGTAGCATAACACATTGGTACAAACACAACAAGGTGACCGCATCAACAACTCAACGCATATGAAGATGAACCAATTAGTAACACTGTCCACCGAAAATAAATGTGTATATGATAACTAGAGCAGCAGCTCAATGCTCTTGCAGCATGCACCCAAGATTCAAGATATTAGCATTCATTCAATACGCTTGCGATCTCAACACGTACAGAGAACAAACCAGCAATATTTTTTCATAATATGTTTGCAGTTGGGCACAATAAACATAGATCAACATATTGTGAAGCATCAGAAGTAAATGTGCATGGATCAATTCATTTTCGTTCAAGATGTCCTCGGTCTAAGTTCTGGAATACTTAGATATCGGATTTGTCTCATGTACACAGTGGATATGCATCTAATCCGGGAATTTCAATAACAATTCTTATAACGAATAGCTACTAACTTCTGAAATGAAGCAAAATGAAATACAAGTAAAGTCTATACAACAAAACTAATGTATCAACCAAGCAAAGGGAAGCTCTCAATCAGAATCTGAATCGAAACACACACTAATCTAGTTAAGGAATTTTATCAAGCAGGTGGTAGATATTTCTGTCAAAGGATCAAGATGCAGAAATAAGGAAGAGATCTTATCACAAAGAGGCAACTCAGCATGCTCAAGGTCATCGGGAAAGCCTCAAACTCGACCAGATTTCACGCCGGTGGAATTGAGTACTCGGTCTTTACCTTCAGCAGAAACCGAGTATGTGGATTTACCTTGATGAAGAGTAACATCTGACCACGATTGGAGATCAAATCAAGGGAGTGAATCTTCAGGAGTTGTAGCACCAAATACTGGAACGGACTAAAGGAGGGAGATGGAGAATCAAGCACTTCGATGAAGTTAGCCCGAAAACGCAAGCGAAGAGAGCACTTCCTGTGGCTGCGAAGCTGGTGGTGTTGGGGAAGTGGCCTACAATGACAATCGGTGACAGAGAGAGGGGTAAGGATGCATAGAGGAAATCGAGAGAGAATCACAACTGAACATGAGAATTCCTTCCCTCTACTCTCTGCTTTATTCTCTGAGGTTCAAATGCGAAGAGATTATGGTGCTCGGCGATCAGAGACGAGCAGCGGCTACCGGTGGAGTGGTAGTGGCCGAGTATGAAGAGGGAATGGCGACCTAGAAGCTGTTGGAAAAGGATGACGCGAGAGAGAATTCGCTGAGCTCTGTGTATGTGCGCCCTCTCTGTCCTATTCTACCCCGCCGAATGCAATACGTATAAGATACGAATATGTGGAAGCAAGGCTGTAGTGAGATGGGCCCAATGTTGATTTAGTTTTTTTTTATTATTATTTTCGTATACTTCTTGTTTTTACATAAACAAAAAAAATGCATGTTCGATTTGCTGACAAAAATTCTGGCATCAACAAGAGGGCTTCTATTTGTGTTTTTCTCAAAAGGAAAAATTATGAGAAAACTACTTTGCATTGACAGGAGAAGAGATTCATTCAATTAGATATAGAGAAGTATCGTTTGTGACAAAAAAAATTTATGTACTTATGGGTTTATTGGTGGTGTAGTGCTCCATTGTAGTTAAGTAAACTTGCAAGATAAAACTTATAAACATTCCTGTATGGATTGAACCTTCTTTGCCACTTCTAAGATAAGTTGTGAATATGCTCAATAGCTATTTGGCCTCTATCCTCTAAATATACAAATTGGTTACAACCATTAATTTCAATATGGCCCCCGGCAGGGTCATCCCAATGCACACCTCGGAGGCCCTCATCATCCTCCGAGGGTAGATCTGTGTCGGGTTCATCTTGTCATCGGCAAACACCATCTCCTTGAAGAACCTCAACAAAAGGGAAAGCATGATTTTCCCTCGGGGGCTATCGCACTTCCAATTAAATGCTGGTAAAGGTCCAGCACTTGCCATAGTCAGCTTTAGTAGTCCAAGCCCTGGGCTTTGCTCTGTTCGCTAATTATTTTCCTTCTAAGTTGGTGGAGGCCACCACTTTCCTTGACGATGCCCAGGTTAAGAAACTAAAGGGGGTTCTTGGTGGCACCGGCTAAGTGGCTAATTTCATTTTTGTCAAGAATCCATCCATTAACAATTACCACCTTTTCAAGCCTCTTCATTTTTTTTTTAAAGTTTATTTTATTTTATTTTTGGGTGAAGTATGAATATGACTGCAAAATGCTACATCGTAATTTGCATAGGCAAGATGATTGATAGATATTTACTTTGGAATTAATCCCACCATAGTTTGACTATCTACAAATAGCATTTCTCCTTTATGCAGGCCTATTGTGATAATTAAAATTTTCAAAAGTTTAAATCATCGAAATACAAGCATTGAGACGCTCAGTATAGTTGGAAGCAAGATCCTCCAAGATTTATAGTCAAGAAGAGAACGTTTTACATGGCAAGTGTTTATAATGCTTGATAATTAAAAATAAACGGGGACAATAATACCAACCTCCTACAACTTTGTATCAATGAGTGCGTGCGCAAGGGTGAGATTGGTAAATGCGGGCCGGCAAGGTGACATGATGATGGTGCCATCGTCCAACCATCGGAAAATGGCCCGGCATCCCTCATCAAGCCGAGGCACAGTAGAGAAAGGCAAGCATCTAACTCGCGACCATCGTGGCCGACTGCAGGGCGCCTTCCTTCGGCAGTACACATTCCTCACTCTCCGTGCAACCACGCTATTGAGTGCGTGATGTTGTGAGCCAGACAAGGGTCCGACCACCCTGAGCAAATGGCATAGGGTGCAACGTGACATATGGCGATAATTTGACTATCATTCTTTTAATACAAAGCCAACATGAACATGAAAATCATATAATTTAAAAAATCCATTCGATGATGAGAGTTTAAGGACAATATAAAGTGATCGGTAATTAAAAAAAAAAAAAATCCAGAGGCCGTGGTTGGTGACGATTTGCCTGCGATGGACGGGACCCATAATAGAGAGATCAAGGAAGAAAAAGAGAGGGCCTGTGCTAGTTTCGGTTCTCTCTTTTTTCTTTTTTCTTTCTTTTTCTGTTCTTTTGTTTGTTTGTTGTATGCCGATTAGGATGACATCTCCCACTCAAAATCAATTTGCAAAATATGTGTTCAAAAATTAGTTAAGTTTGGATTTCTAAGTGGTAGATGTTGATCCAAGTTGACGCGGAAGGCATTCTCTAACTTTCCCTCATAAATTCTCATTGTTGGGGAACATCAATATCTCAATGTTTTGGTAGTGCACCATCTCTACATTATAAAGTAAATCAAATACTATTCTCAATTTTTGCATGAAATTTCCAAAAATAGCCATAACTGAAAATTAATGAAAAATAACCTTGTACTTTAAACAACGGCTAAAATGGTAATTGACAAAGGTCCACATCAAAATTATGTCATCACAAAAATCTCTACCGTAGATTAAAACTTAAATTCAACCTTTGCCATCTTCGGACAATTTAAATATCGATTTGTTTAGTAAGCCCTATAGCTCTTCTTCTTCTTCCTTTATTAATCTTTTTCCTTTCTTCTATCTTTATGGTTCCGTTAATGAACACCCTCACAAATTCTACGTGGCTGCTTACGTGGACAACAGGAGGCAACGGATTGTGACGTGGGCTAAAGTGAAAGCGAAATGACGCCGTTTTGGGCGAGAAGATGCCGTTTTGGTTGCCAAATTATCTGACGCGGCCAAAGTTACAAGAACGACGCCATTTGCCTTGTGTCTCTCTCGGTTCCTCCACAGGAATCGATCTGGTGCTTTAGGGTTTATGCTGATTGATTCTGTCTCTCCAGGAAGCTCGATGCGTTGCTGAAGCTTGATTTTGTTCAGAGCTCTTTTGTCGGATGAAGGTGATTTGGGGCGGCGATCGCCGGTGTTTTGGCCAAGAGGCTCTGTTTTTGGATCCTCTATTTTCTTCGTTCAAGAGCTTGCTCTTCTCGTTGAAACCGTTATTCATCCATTCCTGAATTTCCAGAAGCTCATCCCACGCCTCAGAGACTGCCATGGAAGCGCTGGTTTCGCCTATAACTTCCCTTGCAGAGACGGATTGACAGCTCCCTGTTTGGCGTTTTTCCTTGATTTGAGTCTTCCGCGGGCGACTCCCTTCATGGCGGCGTGGTATTGCTCTGCTCTGTTCTACTCTGTTTCTGCGTCGCTGCTGTGGTTCGCCCTGTTGTTGCGAGAATAAAACGCCCGACTTCTCAGAATCGCTTATTGCTCAAAACTGAACATTCGCGGGGATGGAAAGTAACAGCCAAGCCAGATCTGGAGAGAAACGGTAGATACGAGTAAAAGATAACACACAAAGAAAACGGGGAGAGTGGCAGCAACGAGAATTCGTCATCGCTTGACGTGTACAAAACCCCGCTGGGGTCTCCGTATTGTCTGAGGCTGAGATGGGTTGTCGTGGCTGTAGGAGTGCCACTCGAAGTATTCTACCTTGAACATTCTTCGGCCGTTGATAAATTCGCTGTTTGTTCGTTGCCACTGTGGTTTACCAGGCCCACAGAGTTGCGCTATTCAGTCAAGCCAAATCGCATCTTGTTATTTGGAGCCTCCATGGCATGTGGCCAACATTAACTCACTTCATTGCCATCGGGCCATTTCTATTCCGATTGAGTTTCAAAGTCGATCGCCTGTCTGGATTTTCATCTCACTATGCTTTCCCTGTTCTGGTTAGCCGAAGTTGAAGAGAACGCCAGACATCACGGATGATGTAATGACCGACATTTCACTGCCGCTACCGGCGAAATCACAGGCTCGGTTTCCGTGCATGTCAAAATCCCGGAATACTAAGTTCTCCGACCCCTCCTTGTTCTGGTCTCATCGAAACCTAGAGAATGTGTGATTTCACCTTACTATCACTTCATGAATCCCTAATAGTTTTTATCATGATCCTTTTGAATTGCACGTAGAGGTGCATTAAAAAAACGAGTGAGTTTTACTCGATAAAATAGTGGGTATAAGTTCCTGTTATGGGATTAAATCATGGGCAGAGAGCACTTGGGGACGATTTGATTCAGCTGTAGAGAACACAACACAGAATCAAGAGACCTTGGCTGAAAGCATATCCGATAGAGAAGAAAAAGACGGAGGGGATGATCCGTTCACTTCCCCCGTGTCTCTCGAGAGCATTATCTGTTATGCCGTTTCACTTTCTCAGCGGAGCCAGGCTCGACCTCTGGGAGAGATTGCTATGCAAATTTCAGCACTTCGACCGATTTTCTACTCAGAATGCATTTGATACGGACGACTCATAAGATCATAGACGTCCGCCTGCTCTTTTTCTATCCGAAGGTGCTCCGGTGGAGTTGAACTCCATACCGACTTGGGTGCGTAGGATCCGGCCAGAGAGCATTTATATATTATATAATTTTGATCACCTTAGGGTCACTCTTTTCCCATTTTATCGCCTAAGTTGCTTACGCTAACGAGACTTGCGAATGAGGTGCTATTTGGTCTTTTCTCTCTTCTCTTGATAAGTAGTTATATCATTAATATGGAATATTAGCGCGTGCAAGGTGAGTTGCAAATTTTCTTTTTCACAAACAGTCTTATCCACCATTGATTTAAGAGTTTTAACTGCTCATTATCTTCATTAACCATCAAAATCAACAGTGTTTAAAGCCGTATGTGGAAAATTTTCCTTTTTCTCTGTTGGTCTCTCTACTATAATTACTATGTTGATATTTCTATTTATAGTTTATTAGTTGGAACGGAAAATATTATTGCATGTGAATTAAGGGTGGCAATGGTGTTGGGAAAAAGAAAAGAATATTTGTGGAGAAGGCCCAAATAATTTTGCCGCTACTAATTCTATAAAAATTAAATAGGATATTAAATGAAAGCAGTAAAGATGAATAGTAAATAACACCAGAATTTTTAATGTGGAAAACCCTCCAAGGTGAAGGGAAAAACCATGGGACCATAATCCACTTCAAACTTCTACTATGATAAATAATGGGATACAACTTCACCCAAAGGTGGATCTCTCGCTGTCTTCAATTTGTGGATCTGAACCTCTCACACAAACTGGATAACTCTCAAAGATAACTCTCTTTCTTGGAAGAAAAAAACTATTTCTTCTGCTACGCTACTATGATATTCTTGCTTTTGTGTAACATCTTCTCCATTGAGGAGGACTTCTATTTATAGGAGCAAATGCAATCCCAATTGGAATTCTACAATCTAAAAATCACGTAGATTTATCTCTTAATCTCTCATGATTTTGTAGATCTGAGAATATCACTTTGATTTCTTTCCCAATCTCCCTTTATTTTCTAGATGTGAAAGATCATGTTGATTTATCTCCCGATCTTTTTTTTTTTCCCTTTTTTTTCTTTTTCTTTTACACACTCACTATTATACATATTCTACTACAAATATACATAATTGCATTGGCCTCTCCAATTGGGAGTGACCTACTTAACAAATCTCCCCCTCATGAGCAATTTGGAGAAGGTGTCAAACCTGCAAAAGTTCGACAAGCTTGCATCTTCACTATAGATAGAGATTTTGTCATCATATCTGAGCCGTTGTTGTCGGTATGTATTTTCTTTAGCTGTAGGGCTTTTTCTTCCAACACATTACGTATCCAATGATCTCTAATGTCAATGTGTTTGGATCGAGAGTGGAAAGTTGCATTTTTGTTGAGCTGTATTGCGCTTTGACTATTTGAATATAAGATATACACCTCTTGGTTGTGGCCCACTACTTGTAGAAACTTCTTCATCCACAAAAGTTCTTTACATGCTTCCGTTATCGCAATATACTCTACTTCAGCACTAGATAGGGCAACACATTTTTGTAGTCGAGATTGCCATGAAACTGTTCCCCCCACAAAAGTCATTAGATTTCCTAATGTAGACTTTCTTGAGTCCACGTCCCCTACCATGTCTGAATCCAAAAAACCTTCTAACACAGTCTTACCATCACCAAAGCATATACAGTTATTAGAAGTACCTCAAAGATACTTGAATATCCATTTGACTGCTGCCCAATGTTCCTTACCAAGATTAGATAGAAATCTGCTTACCACACCAATTGCATAGGCGATATCAGGCCTCGTACATACCATCGCGTACATTATATTGCCAACCGCTGATGCATAAGGAACTTTTTTCATTTCCTTCTTTTCTATCTCACTTTTTGGGCATTGCTCTAAGCTGAGTTTGAAATGATTTGCAAGTGGAGAACAAACTGCTTTGGATTTATTCATATTAAATCTTTCAAGAACTTTATTAACATACCGTTCTTGAGATAACCAAAGTTTACGATTTTGCCTGTCTCAAAAGATTTCCATCCCAAGAATTTGTTTTACGGGTCCCAAATCCTTCATCGCAAAGCATTTGCTTAATTCCTTCTTTTTAGTTGTTGATCTTGCTTTTATCCTGACCAACAATTAGCATGTCATCAACGTAAAGCAAAAGAATGAGAAAATTACCATAAGTAAATTTCTTGACGAAAATGCAGTGATCAGCGGTGGTTTTGTTGAACCCATTTTCTTCCATGAAGGAATCGAATTTTCTGTACCACTGTCTTGGTGCCTGCTTGAGCCCATAAAGACTCTTCCTCAATCTACACACAAGGTTTTCTTTGCTTTTGATTTTGAAACCTTCTGGCTAATCCATGTAGATCTCCTCATTTAGATCTCCATGTAAAAGCGCAGTCTTCACGTCAAGTTGCTCGACCTCCAAGTTCAAGCTTGTTGCCAAGCCAAGGACAACTCGGATAGAGGACATTTTAACTACAGGAGAAAATACCTCATCGAAGTCGGTATCTTTCTTCTGAGTGAATCCCTTCACAACCAACCTTGCTTTGTATCGTGGCTATGAGTTACCTTCTTCAATCTTTAATCTGAACACCCACTTGTTTTTGAGAGTTTTTCTTCCTTGTGGCAACTTGACTAAATCATAAGTATGATTTTCGTCTAAAAATTTCATCTCCTCCTGCATAGCTTTTAACCACTCCTCTTTATGTTCATGGAATATAAGTTCTTGGTAGTTCTTTGGTTCTCCCCCATCAGTGAGCATCACACACTCATTGGGAGATTATCTACGACTAGATTGTTGTTCACAAGTTGATCTCCTCAATTGAGGTTCTTGTGACATCCTGAAATTCGCGCCCTCTGAAGGACGAGTGAAGGCGAATTTCATCAATGCATTGTTGGTTGATCTCACTCAGAGTTGATCGCTCCTGAGATATTGACCTTGAGGGGAAAGGCTAATGAGGACAGAACTCATACGACTAAAGGACTCGACCTGGGAAAATGACTTGACCATGAGATTTGCGTGAGGATGATCCTGTAGATAGGCGGGTCGATTCTAAGGACGACTAGAAATCGATTTGCGGACAGAACATAATGGAACGATGGGTGATTCCGTTTACCGTTATCGAACCTGCGAACGACCCTATGTCGATTCTCAGTGATCGTGTACTTTGAAATAAGAATCTATCCTCCGTAATTTCATGCAGTTAAGGACGTCCATGTGTCGGGATGTCTTGAATGTGGTTTGGCACGAGTTGGTTACGCGTGAATCCTCAGAGCCGCCCGTCAGTTTGAGTTGAAATTGAAATGGCATTTGGTGAAATTGACATGGCAAGAGAATTTAGGATTGGACTTCGAATTATTGGGAATGTCTGGGATGGACTTTGGATGAAGCCACATCAAACAGTCGATAGAGCCAATTAAGCCGAGCAATTGGAAAAGGGATTTTCGAATCGAGGAAGCGAGCCCGTGAGGACGTAGGCTAGGCCAAGCCAGTGTGGGCCTTAGGCCCAAGTTGGGATAGCTACCAAATGGGCCTAAGTCAAGCAAATGAGTCCATTGGGCCAAACCAACTATTCATCTTCTAAGCCCATGGGCCAATTCTTGGCCATTTCAAGCCCAACAAATTCCCAAGCCCATTCCTATTCATTTCCAAGCCCATTTCTTAGGCCCATACATCAATTTCAGCCCAAGGTCAGATTGGTAATTTGTGCAAGGTGGAAATTACCATTTTGCCCCTAAAAGCATTTGGATAAGGGCAAGGAAAGAGAGAAGATGAGGGGAGACTTGCATGGGAAGTTGGGCAAGCATTGAAGAGGCTTGTTGAGGAAGACAACTAGCCCTCACATCTCTCTCTCTCTCCCCCATTCGGCCTCCGAACCGTCGCAGCTTCTCTCTCCTCCATTTTCTTCTTCTCCAGTTTCTACTCCAGCTGACCCTTTGGTGAAGAATCGAGTAAAAAATGGTCTTCCTGGATGAATCAGCCAATGAACCACCCATCACCGTGACCGGGAGATACATACCGTTCCAACAAGCCTAATTTCGTCTCGAAAGGAGCCTCTGGCCATCTTGTATGTCCGTCGCAAGCCATCGGTCACCGATCCGTCGGTCTGCCTGCAACCTGCACTATTTGGAGTTTTCGGCCATTTTTCTCCCATTCCGATCCTTCCTCCATCCATCGCAACCTCCTACAAGACTCCTAAGACCCTTGGGTGCTGCTGGTTGCCAGTCACCCCCTTCGCCGGAGCTCCGGCCAAGTCGGTCAACTTGTTTTCTTCTCCGGCAGTGCCATTTTTCTAGAGTTTCAGAGGGAGGCAGAGGATGTGGTTGCTGTTATGAGCTTGGGACTACCTTGGATCGTCATGGTAGAGGTCCTGGTGCGTAGCCACCATCGTCGCCATTGCATCAGTGCCTTCGGCCCGCTTAACAGGTGAGTTTAGCTCATAATCCTTCGATTAGTGCCTAAACTTGCTTAGGATTGGTTTAGTTAGATTTAATTCTAGTTTAGGTGATTTAATTAAGTTGTATTAGCCCTAAGATAGGTGTTAGATGGATGGATTAGATTAGTCTAGCTTAATCTTGTTTATTTGCAAAATGTGGTTTATGTGGGTAATTAAGTATGTTTAGCTTTAATCAATTGATGTTGCTTTAATTAATTGTTTTTAATGATTTATGAAGTTAATTTATTGTTTATTAAATTCTAGAAATTCACAGTTCATGCGACACTATTCACATGCACTGTTTATGAGCACTGTTCATGTGCACTATTCATCCAGAATGCGAAAAGTGTCTAAAATTCATGTGTGTTGATTTTATGAAGTAAATGGATGTGAAAATGCATGGCATCTGCATGAATTGAGTGATGATTGTGCAATTGTGTGGTAATTGGAAATTTTGGTATTTATTCTTAAAACCCCAGGTGTCGGGTTCTAACACCAAAAGTGGTTTTAATGACTATATCGAACCGTGGGATTTCAAAAAAAGAAGAGTATCCCTTTTCAAGGTTCGAATTGATCGTGTACTCACACACGCCTATCTTCTTAAATGTTTTTAATACGAAGAAAATAGGCCAAGAACACCATTTTAATGGAGACATTTGAGTGCAATGCACAGTGTCTTAGGCCGAGATTGATTGGTTGTGTGTTGGTTAAAGAGAAACCATCTCGAGCTTTTAAGTCAGACGTTACTAAATCCCACTTTCGAGTTACCCAGGTAGCAAGTCGCAGTAGATTCTGGACCTACGCCCCTTCGGGGAAGCCATCTTTGTGACGCAGCCGTGCTCAATAGGGAAGAGACGATGCCTGGCTATGCTAGTAGACTACTGAACATGGATTCGGCAGTGCCTTAAGTGGCTTAATTAACAAGTGGAACGCATGATTGTTTGAGTTGATTGGGTTGAGACCCCTATGATTAATTGAGTGGATAATGCATTTCAATTGTTATATGCATTGAGTATATGCATTGTGTTTCTGAACTGTGATAATGTGCAAGAATGCATGAGAATCATGGCATCTATGATTTCAATCATACACAAGTTAAGCACATTGTTTACAACATGCACGCATGAATCGATAACATGCAGGGTGTGACAATGACCAGGTGAAATGTATCATCTAATGGCCATGTGCATTACATGTATCGTGCTGAATTATAACGTTTAGGGTATGGCATACCAGGTAAGGTTGTATGCAAATCGACTGTTGGTTGTTGCTTGTGGTGGGGTAGTTCTGGATAGATACATTGAGTTGAGTTAGTGTACTAACCGGGGTTTAGAGGTGGAACTTGCTGAGATTTATATTTCATTGGTTATTAAATAACCATTTTCAAGTCCTTAGTGTGAAGAGCTAGGAGCTTGAAGCGGAAGGGTCAGGAGCATAGGTGGCTCAGTAGTTCTTTATGACATAGACCTTCTGTATAAGCTTGAAGTGTTTATAAAAGTGTATTTGATTTGAAATTGGTTGTCTTACTTTTCTATCGCATATATGTTGTTGTTAGGGAATCAGTTAATTCGCTTCTGCATGTGCAATAAAATAAAAAGGGTCGGTGATGAGTCCTCAGAACGTCATGAAATTCTATCGACCACTAAGGGTTGTGCGTGCGCTCGAGGTTTGGGGCGTGACAGTTCTGATAGGACCTATTCAACAATTGGTTCAAGTTCAGTTGAAGTAGTCTTACCTTCAATCCTAGATTGAGCTTGCTTGTTCATAGGAGGAGCGATTGGGCCAAGATCAACTAAGTATTCGTCTGTTGATGGAGATTTCTTATGCTTCTCGAAGTCCTCGATTGTCTGATCTTCAAGAAATACCACATCCCTGCTTCTAACTATTTTATGGTTAACAGGATCCCAGAGTCTGTAGCTAAATTCTTCATGTGCGTACCCCAAAAAAATACATTGCTTTGATTTCCCATCAAGCTTTGATCTCTCATCCTTTGGAATGTGAACAAATGCTCTACAGCCGAACACCTTCAAGTGGCCATAAGAAATATCCTTACCAATCTAGACACTTTGTGGTGCATCATCATTAAGTGGAGCAGAAGGTGATAGGTTGATTAAATCAACTACTGTCCTCATTGCCTCAACCTAAAAGTGATTTTGCAGCTTTGCATTGGAGAGCATACATCTAATTTTTTTTCACATATGGTTCTGTTTATCCGCTCTACGACACCATTGTGTTGAGGTGTTTTTGGTACAGATATTTCTAGTTTGATCCCAAGGTTCTTGCAATAATCTTCAAAAGGTCCTCGGTATTCGCCACCATTGTCTGAGCGTACACACTTCAATCGCCTGCTTGTTTCTCTTTCAACCTTCATATGAAATTACTTGAAGATTTCCTGCACTTGATCTTTAGTTTTCAAGGCAAATGCCCACACCTTTCCAGAGTGGTCATCAATAAATGTTACAAAATAAAGTGCACCTCCAAGTGTCCTAGTTTGCATTGTGCATACATCAATATGTATCGAATCTAAAAATTTCAGCTTTTCAAGATGGTGGGGAATTGCAAAATGCTACTCTATGTTGTTTTCCTATAATGTAGTCGACACAAGTATTCAATGGTGTACCTTTCATTCTGGGTAGGAGTTGCTTTCTAGTGAGAATCTTAAATCCTTTCTCACTCATGTGTCCAAGTCGCTTATGCCATAACTTGGCGGTGACTCCTTTTCCGGTTACATTCACATCTCCTCTACACGGCTTGAATTGTGTGATATAGAGAGAGTTAGTCTTTTCTCCTTTGGCTACCACCAAATTACCTTTAGTGAGCTTCAATTTTCCATCACTAAAGAAATTGATGTAACCTTCGTCATCAAGCTTGCCGGCAGATATAAGATTGAAGCGTATATCTAGAACATGCCTCACATCTTTGAGTAGTAGCCTACATCCAACATTAGTCTCCAAATAAATATTACCCATACCAATAATTTTGGACGTACCTTCGTTTCCCATCTTTATGAGTCCAAAATCGCCAATGGTGTAAGACGTGAAAAGATCTTGACGAGCTGTGACATGGTAGGATGCACCAGTATCAACAACCCATGTCGAATCTTGGGATGCAAGATTAATGGAATCATCACTTTGAATAATGATCACCTCATCTGCAATATTTGTAGTGTCATTCGTCCGGTTCTCATTAGCTTTGTTGATGTCATGACTTTTTGATTTTTCTGCCTTTAGCTTTCTGCATTCTCAGATGAAGTGTCCCAATTTACCACAATGATGGCACTTCTTGTCTCGTCTGAAGTTGGATTGGGACCTTCCTCGTTGCTGATTCCAGAAATTTCAGCTTTTGCTTCTCCCTCTCTGTTCTTGATTTTTTTGTCGATTAATGACAAGAGCCTCGGATGCAGGGTTGACTTCACTCTCTTTTCGCCGGGATTCTTCATTCAACATTCTATCTTTTACCATGTCCATGGTAAGCTTGCCGTCAAGAGCCGAGTTGCTGACCGACACAACAAGTGTGTCCTAGCTATTTGACAAAGAGCTAAGCAGCAGTAATGCCTGCAATTTATCATCTAATGTCATCTTCATAGAATTGAGTTGGTCTACTATACCTTGGAACTCGCTCATGTGTTCCGAGACACTGCTCCCGTCTTTGTATTTCAGATTCACGAGCCGCCGCATGTGATTTGCTTTATTTTGCGCCATTGTTCTTGCGTACATTTTCTCTAATTTTTGCCAAAGAACACCAGCATCATGTTCATTAGCAAAATTTTGAAAAATGCTCTTATCAATCCATTGTTGGATTTGAGTAGCACACTTCCAATTGAGCAACAACAATTCGCTTTCGGACATTGTCGTTGGTTTGCCACCAGAAGACGATGCCAATTTGGCTTCTGCTACAGGATCGGACTCCTCGAACGTTGGTACTGGCACCTCCATTGGTATCACAATTGGCCTCCAAAGATCTTTAATGTATAGCAGATCCTCCATCTTTGGTTTCCAGATTGCATAATTGTATGCAGTCAATTTTATCATGTTGCCAAAATTTTCCTCCATTTAATTCTGCACAGAAAAATAATATATAGAGCAACCTTGCTTTGATACCACTTGTTGGGAAAAAGAAAAGAATATTTGTGGAGAAGGCCCAGATAATTTTCCTGTTACTAATTCTTGGAAAATTAAATAGGATATTAAATGAAAGCAGTAAAGATGAATAGTAAATAACACCAGAATTTTTAATGTGGAAAACCCTCCAAGGTGAAGGGAAAAACCATGGGACCGTAGTTCACTTCAAACTTCCACTATGATAAATAATGGGATACAACTTCACCCAAAGGTGGATCTCTCGCTGTCTTCAATTTGTGGATCTGAACCTCTCACAAACTGGATAACTCTCAAAGATAACTCTCTTTCTTGGAAGAAGAAAACTGTTTCTTCCGCTACGCTGCTATGATATTCTTGCTTTTGTGTATCATCTTCTCCGTTGAGGAGGACTCCTATTTATAGGAGCAAATGCAATCCCAATTGGAATTCTATGATATAAAAATCACGTAGATTTATCTCCTAATCTCTCGTGATTTTGTAGATCTGAGAAGATCACTTTGATTTCTTTCCCAATCTCCCTTGATTTTCTAGATGCGGAAGATCATGTTGATTTATCTCCAGATCTTTTTTTTTTCTCCCTTTTTTTTTCTTTTTCTTTTACACACTCACTACTATACATATTCTACTACAGATATACATAATTGCATTGGCCTCTCCAATTGGGAATGACCTACTCAACAAATGGGACCGGCAGGTGCACAATTGCAAAGTGGATACGGGGGATTGCATCCTGGCTCCACTATTCTTAGAGATGCCCTATCATCGGCCCATGTCCTACGCGGGGACATCTGAGCTCCATCTGCAATCCCAAGCAAGAATGCAGATTTCCCCGGTACACTTGCCCTACTTGATAACAACTTCAAGATTAAAAATTATTTCTTCAACAAGCCTCTCAAAAAAATTTACAAGTTGAAACAATCATTTATGCGAAAAAACTGAATTTGTGATTCTTAGATCCTTTAGGACATAATTTAGTTTGAAAATTTGCCGTGATAAATTGATGAGAAAAGGGAATGAAGTATTGGAAGCATTCATGTTATATGAAAATCTATGTTGAAAATAAGAAACTTTATGTTAGCAAAGTAATACAACTTATACAAAGGAGCAAGGTTAATACTAGAAATCTCCACGTTTGCTGGTCTTATCCACCCCATTTAGTTGACGTAGCGCGAGTATTCGGTACGTTGGGTAAAATTACCATCCCTAAGCTGAAATGAGGCGTTAGTTCTATTTATGGTACTTAATTAGTATTTCGAGCTTAACATTTGTTTTTTAATAAAGTGATATATTTATCTACATGTACGAGTATATTGTTATTTATTAGTATTTGCAACAAATTCTTTTATACCTTCGTAAATTTTTGTGGAACTACTATCAATTATTCTAATATAAAAATTAAACTGATAGATAAATGCATCCCTTTACTATTCTAAAACTCCTCCTCACACGTAAGTTAGAGTTTGGCCTAAGACTAAAGAGAGGAAATAAATAACAGAGGAGGCAAATAAGGGATTGGGAAGAATTTCAACTCAGGACTTCCTGTTTTAATATCGTATTGAATTTTGCAGGAGCATGGCAAATTATTCTGAAAACTTATGCTACTAGATTAATGTGTGGTTTATTATTTAAATATTATAATAATTTGTGTTTCCCACGTAAATTGGAGTTTATGGTTTCACTTTCATCCTCATGTTCTTTATATTTTGTAATAAAGAAAATGCTTTTGAATATTTGGACATTCGATAGCCTAATTACAACTACTACTTTTTTTATATTACAAAATAGCTGAATATAATACGACAAGGCGTATAATCTATTATATAGTCCCTTCAGAGAAAACAAATTGATTGTTGGGAAAATACGCTATACAATGTGATAGTGCTAGTATGAACCCCTAGAGGGGGGTGAATAGGTGTAAAAACTAACATTTTAAAAATTAGCAGCTTAATTCAATTTATATGAAAACCGAAGACTTAAGATATAGAAGATCTACAATAATATATAAGACTGCAAATTAAGTAAAGAGATAAGGGAAAGAAAATTGAAAAGCGATGTTTTATAGTGGTTCGGCTTTGACCAAGCCTACGTCTACTCTCCTGCACTAACAGCTTACCGGCTGGATTTCACTATAAATTAAAAGAGATGTTACAATCACACGTCCTTGATTTCACAGTGTAGAGACTCTATTACACTTCCTCAAGATCTCACAAGTATCTAATCTCTCTTTTGAGTATAAATTTACACTCAACAAATGAATCAGCAAAGAACAAGAAGCTTCAGACTTTGGAATTTTCTATCTCACACTCTCTTAAATAACTAAATCGTCTTCCTTATATACTCCTCTATACCTTCATAACCATTAGCACCTTCCAAAGGAGTTCTTCCAATCTAACCGTTGGACAAAATCAATTATAGAGATCTTGAGTTACTTAAGGAAAATGAAGATAGCCCACCAATCCTACTCGCCCATACAATCAAGATCTAGGTTTCCATAAGTAAAACCTTCCAAGTATACTTCACCAATCAACGAATCTAAATTACTCGAATCATTTGCAATATGAACAATAGATCTTAAGATGTTATCTCCAGCCGTGAGATAATCTTGAACCGAACGAATCAAATCCTTAAAGACAAACTTGCATTTGGATAATACTTCTTCATCGGTCTAGAAACTGTCAATGAGGGCAGACTTCAAATCTTGAGTCTGGCGGTCTTCAGACTTTGATGGAAAGAAATGTTTTGTCAACTTCAAAACAGATAAGGAGGTTTTCTCCAACAATCTCCCCATTTTTGATGGTGACAAAACTTTTCCGCAGATTTGGATACTTTGACCTGCAAGACAACACTTAAGCAAACCAAGATTTCTTATAAATGAAAATTAGAGATTACGATAGGGATAGTAGTAATTCTACAATCACAGAAAATGTGTTAGTCCTGTAAACACAACTATATTTAACATAATCAATAATAGCTTACGTTGCAAGCATCATCAGTCCAAACTAGTCCAAATCGAAACCACACCAAACAGAAGATAAAGTCCAAATAAAAAATTCAATAAAAAAAGATATGAAGATAAGTCATCAAATCTACATAAAACCTCTCCCCCTTTTTGTCAACAGCAAAAGGTGGAGGATAGACTAAAGAGATGGATTGAAAATGGAGTCAAAATCAAGGCTGTTTGGGCAGACGAACAAGCTCGAATTCTCCCATAGAATGCATTGTCTTCTCAAGCCTGTTGAAACTCTGCTTCAATGACTGAAAATCTTCACCTTGCACATTAGGCTGAACTTGAATCTTCAGGGCGTTCAACTGTTCATGCAAAGATATTGAAGTGGCCTTAAAAGCATTCTTGAGATCCTGCATCTCAAATCCCATGGCATATTGCTGCTTTCTAACGTCCAATAGAACTTCTAGCAGTCTTGAAAAGTTTGGTGTTTGAGCAGATGCATCACTAGGACCAACCGAGTCAAAGACAGGGATTTTGAGAAACAATGGAGCTTCAACAGATTGTCCATCATGAATGTCTTCTGGATTGTGCGAAGCATACACATCCTCAGGGTTTGCTGCAAAACGACTTATATCACTAGCAAACAAAGGTGAAAAAATACCTTTTGGTTCAACAGCTCCCCCTGTTTTGATGCCCTCAGATGGAGTAGGTAAGGTTTCCTCATCTGTAGACGCACTAGACAAAGAGATAGCCAAGGTTGGCTCGAAAGAATCTTCTTGACCCTGATCTTGTTCTCCTTCTCTCTCTTCTTCTTCCTCTTCTTCTTCCTCTTCTTCTTCTCTTCTTCCTTCCTCTTCTTCTTCCTCTTCTTCTCTTCCTTCATCTTCTTCTTCCTCTTCTCTTCTTCTTTCCTCTATCGTCCTCCATTCTTCTTCCTTCTCTGTGTCTTCTCTCCCTCTTTCCTCTTCTTATGGCTCTTCTCTTGTCTCACAAAAGCTGACAAAACTCTTTAAGTTTCTCAAGGCCGATATGGTCAGTTCATCCTCATCTTCTTCATCTTGCAAGATGAGAGTTCTTTTCTTCTTTACAGGAGCAACCATGGACTCCTTGCTTTTTCTCTTCGCAGCAGTAGAGTCTTGTTTTGCTTTTGCGGGAGATTTTTCCTTCATATGCTCCAACACTTTGTTCAACTCTTTCAATCTCATCTTTGTGACCATTTTGAACACAATCACCATAGGAGAGATGGTTGACAGGCATAATGGTGCAGAGATGTGAATTTTAAAGTGCCAAAAGAGCTGTGAGATAAGAGAAAAATAAGGGATTTGTCCCTCATCTTTCACCAGAGTGCGGTACATATGAAACAATATGGTGTGAGGCAGAGAGAATTTAAATCAGTGTTGATGGCACACATCAATTTAGCTTTCGATCGAGAAACATCTGTCTTGGATGTTGATTTAGGACGAATGCAGTTTATCACAATCTTTTGTAGCAAAATGTTAGAGGCACTCATCCTTGAGTAAGTAATCTTGTCGTCAACATCCCTATCTCTTACCAACGACAGAATAGCATGAGTAATAGACACACTAATTGGTTGGAAACTCGATCTTTCCACCCTAATTATGTCGGCCAGTGTGTTTGTATCCACCAAAAATTATTTGTCCTTCATAGTGAAAGTAAAATTGTTTGCATCCAAGAAAGATATGTTCGAATAAAAGTACGTGGTGAGTTATCAAAAAGCAGTAGTGGATTCAGAACAGAACCGTTCCAGTTGCAGTAAAGTAAATTTCTCGCGCAGATTGACCTTTATCAAATCAAGGAAATCAAAGTCAACAGTTCTAGGGTTCATCACCCCTCTTTTCAAAATTTTCGAATAAACCTTCTTATGACCCTTCGATCTAAACAGATTAGAGCCATTAGTAATGTTTGCAGCCACACCCAATCTAGGCTAAAAATGAGTAAACATCCGTTCATCGTCGTCCAAAGTTTGTGGTTGATTTGCAGTGCCATAGAATGGGTCACTTGGTATGTTCGCAAACGTTTTTTCAGTCGTTCCTTTCTCTACAACTCCTAGTTTTTCCAAATCCCATAAAAACAAGGTTTCATTCTTGAATCCTCTATCTTTTAAGAATTCATCGATTAAAGACATTGGCGTTCCTCCTTTCTTCAAATTAGAGTAGAGCTTAAGAGCAACCTTAGGAGTTAGAGTTCTTACAGGTTTAGCCTCCTCTATAACCTCATCGTCTGCTTGAGTCGGTGGAGAAGGTTGACGTTGCTGAGAAGGTTGTTGCTGACTTGGATGTAGTGGTCGAGAAGAATCTTCTTTCTTGGTTAAGTCAAAATGGGTAGGAACCTCGGGCATAAATCATGATCCCCTGCTTGGAATTCTTGAAGACTTTCTCAAAGACATTGTCGCTTCAAGGGAGGAAGTCACCATTTGCTCGAAAAAGGAGATAACTTTTGGACAGATCAAGAGTGAAAGTGAAAGTAAATAGGAATTTTGTATTCTAGGGTTTCAGTGTAAAAACGAAGAAGACGAGTCTAAGCAGTATATAAAGTAAGTGAAGCGTGGTAAACGAAACGTTGTAAAAGGAAAATAAAAATACATTTTTGAAAAGAGTAACTTCCCTTTTTGAGAATAACTGTCTTTTCAAAATTGATAACTACCTTTTTGAAAAAGTAAAGAAAACTTGGAAAGATAATTTCAATCAATTAGCAATTAATAAATAACCGTACCTTTTCAAGTTTAAAATATAGAAACAACTTACCATTGTAACTCTTGGTTTTATGAGTCGGAACACATTCAGACTTTACCTTTGAGTCTTGTGCACATCAAGACTCTACTGGGTAAGAGATATAATGTTCAGTCTAGTGCGAATAGATTCAAATAGACTTTTCTCCGGTGGCTTTGTAAATATCTGCCAGTTGATTCTTTGAGTCAATAAATTGGATCATAACTTCTCCATTTTGAACATGATCCCTAATAAAATGATGTCGAATCTCTATTTGCTTTGCCCTTGAATGAAGAATTGGATTCTTGGTGAGATTAATCGCGCTGGTGTTATAACATTTGATCTCAGTGCATGAATCGTTGATTCCAAAGTCTCTTAGTTGTTGTTTTATCAATAAGATTTAAGAATAGCAACTTCCAAAAGCCACATATTCTGCTTCTGCTATTGAAAGAGCTACTGTACTTTGCTTCCTTGAAAACCAAGATACTGTCCTGTTACCAAGCAATTGACAAGTACCAGAAGTGCTTTTTCTTTCAACTCAGCAACCTGCTAGATCTGTGTCTAAATATCCAAAGAGAGTAAAGTCTCCTTCTTTGGGATACCATAGACCTATCTTCGAGGTTGTTGCAACATATTTGATGATGCGTTTCGTAGCACTTAGATGAGATTCTTTTGGATCTGATTGAAATCCGGCACAAATGCAAACACTAAACAAAATGGCAGGTCTAAAAACAGTAAGATAAAGAAGTAAACCAATAATACTCCTGTAAAGTTTCTGGTCAATTTTCTTTCCTCCTTCATCTTTATCCAGCTTCGAAGAACTAGACATTGGTATTTCGGTCTTTTTGCAATTATCTAATTCGAACTTTTTAACAAATTCTTTTGCATATTTTTCTTGGTGAATAAAAATCCATTCCTTCAATTTCTTTATTTGTAGTCCAAGAAAGAAAGATAATTCACCCATCATGCTCATCTTGAATTCATCCTGCATAGACTTAGATAATTTCTTACATAGATTTTCGTTAGATGATCCAAATATTATATCATCAACATAAATTTGAATAAGTAAAAAGTTTTTACCTTCCCTCTTAATAAACAGAGTAGTGTCCACTTTACCTTTGTCAAAACCATTTTGGATTAAAAATTTACTTAACCTATCGTACCAAGCTCAAGGTGCTTGCTTCAATCCATATAGAGCCTTCTTCAGTCTAAATACAGAGACTTCCTCATGGTTTCCTTGGATCTTCAAAATCAGGAAGTTGTTCCACATAGACTTCCTCTTGGATAAATCCATTCAGGAATGCACTTTTGAAGTCCATTTGGAATAACCTAAAATTCTTATAACAAGCAAAAGCAAGTAATAATCCAATTGCTTTTAACCTTGCTACTGGTGTGTAAGTCTCATTATAGTCTATCCCTTCTTCTTGCGTATATCCTTTGGCCATGAGTCTTGCTTTGTTCCTTACAAATTTTTCGTCCATCTTGTTCCTTCATGGTCTGTCCGTATACTTGAAATAACATACCATTTTTCATTCTGAACCTGTTTTCCCAATACACATGGTGTGCATAAGTCAGATTTTTGGTACTTCAGGTTGGGTAGTCCACGAACAAGCTTCTTTGAAGAGATCTTGGCAATTTGCTTCATGTTGATATGGCCAAGCTTTCAATGCCAGAGACTTTCTTTATCTTGAATTGAAATTAGACATTGAGATATTTCTGGATTGATATCCAAAAGATAGATATTCTCATGTCTTCACCTAGTAAAGGATTGTGAAAGATTTTTACTAGTGTTCGAACATATTCCTTCTTGAAAATTGATCTTATATCCAGTGTCGCACAATTGGCTAATGCTGAGCAAGTTGTAGTTGAGTCCTTCCACTAAGGAGACGTTGATTTTGAGACTTCCTATTTTTATAGTTCCACATCCAACAATTCTTTCCTTACTATTTCTGCCAAATGAGACTTTTCCACCAATTACTTGCTTAAGGTTCAAAAAAAAAAAAAAATTGAGTCTCTAGTCATATGCCTTGAACAGCCACTATCCAAATACCATTTAACTTTTTTCTTGATAGTGACCTACAATTAAAAAAGAAACTCAAGTTTTCTTTGGTATCCACACTTTCTTGGGTCCAGTGGAGTTAGTGCAATATATGATATTTGCCCAATTCTTCGTAACAGGCCTCCAAACTATAGGACATTCTTTCTCAAAGTGTTCTGAGCTGTTACACTTAGAACATCTAAGAGCACTTCGGCCAACAGGTTTCACAAAGAATTTTTGAAAATGATTTCTATAGTAGGCTTTTATAGGTCTTTGTTTGATTCTTTCCTTTACTTTTGGAAATTCAATTAAAGGAATAGTTTCAGATGTCATTCCCAAGCCTGATTTATTAAAGTAAGGTTTTGTACTTAAAGAATATTTTCCAATTTCTCGATCCCATAAAAAAACCTTTTGAAATACTTGAAATATCATTTTTCAAAAGTGTGTTTTCTTTTGAAAGAGATTATGCATTTTCTTTTAAAGTAATAAAACCTTTATCTAGATTTTCAAACTTTTCTTTCCATAAAATTTCATGTTGCTTCAAAGTGTAGAATTATCCCTTTTTAGCTTGGAAATCCTCTTAAGAGAGGTTTTAAGACTAAGACACAGTTCATCAATATATTTCGAGACCTTAATAGGAATTTTAAAATTATTTACCTCGATTTCACTATTTGAATCTGAGTATGTATTGATTTCGGAGTCTAAATCTGATTCTGATTTTGCCATTAAACAAATATTAGCATAATCATCATCACTCTCTTCGCATTCAGTATTACTCCAAGTTTCTACTTTGAGTGCCTTTCTGTCCATTTTTCTTGCATTCAAAGCAAATCACATCTTTATTGGATTCATCATCCTCAGTTGATTTGTTTTGAAATCTTTGAGAGCTTTTTTTCTTCCAATTGAATCTTCTTCCCTTTTTGTTCAGTTTTTTAAACCTTCTTATCATGAGAGCAAGTTCTTCATCGTCCATATTGTCTTCAGAGTCTGTAACATCAGAATCTTCATTAGATTTTAAGGCACTTTTTACCTTTGAGATCTTCTTCTTCATTGATTTGCTCCACTTCATAGGACTGAAGTGTTCCAACCAATTCGTCAACGGAGAGTGGCATGATTCTTTGTGTTTCCCTTATTGAAGTCTTTACGTGATTCCACTCTTTGGAAAGTCCACGTAGCAATTTGTTAACCTTCATGGATCCTGAGATTGGTTGACCCTGATACTTAAGACCATTTACGACTTCTGTAAAATGGCTAAACATATCAGTAATAGATTCTCATAGCTTCATCTTGAAGGCTTCATATTGACCGAGCAGAATATTGATTCTAGTTTCTTTCACTCAATCTGTTCCTTCATAGGTGATGTGCAGTCTATCCCAGACTTCTTTAGCTGTTTCACAAGAAGACATTCTGTTATATTTAGTAGGAGATAATGAAAAATATAAGAAATAAATTGCTTTTGCGTCAAGAGTTTGTCTCTTGGTTATCTCTTCTTGAGTCATGTTACTAGCTTTTGTAGCTTCTTTTCCCCTTTCTAAGACTATTGTAGCTTTAGAAATGATTCCTTTGTCTACCACATCCCATTCTAGAGGATCTTTCGATCTTAGAAATGCTTTCATCTTGTTTTTCCAAATGATGTATTCCTTTCCATTGAAATAAGGCGGTCTGGTGTTACTTTGCCCTTCAACCAAACCTGGAGCCAACATACTAGCCATGGATCTTTAACTCCGAAGTAAAAACACTTCAATTAAATGAGTATACAGGTTCTGATACCAATTGATAATGCTAATATGAACACTTAGAGGGTGGTGAATAGGTGTAAAAACTAAAATTTTAAAACTTAGCAACTTAATTCAATTTATATGAAAATCGAAGACTTAAGATATAGAAGATTTGCAATAATATATAAGACTGCGAATTAAGTAAAGAGATAAGGGAAAGGAAATTGAAATACGATGTTTTATAATGGTTCGGCTTTGACCAAGCCTACGTCCACTCTCCCGCACTAACAGCCCACCAACTAGATTTCACTATGAATCAAAAGAGATGTCACGGTTACACGTCCTTGATTCCACAGTGTAGAGACTTTGCTACACTTCCTTAAAGTCTCACAAGTATCTAATATCTCTTTTGAGTACAAATTTACGCTCAACAGATGAATCAGCAAAGAACAAGAAGCTTCAGATTTTGAAATTTTTCTATCTCACACTATCTTGAATAACTAGAGTGTCTTCCTTATATGCTCCTCCATGCCTTCATAACCGTTGGCACCTTCCAAAGGAGTTCTTCCAATCTAACCGTTGGACATAATCAATTATAGAGATCTCGAGTTACTTAAGGAAAATGGAGATAGCCCACCAATCTTGCTCGGCCACACAATCATGATTTAGGTTTCCATAAGTAGAACCTTCTACGTATACTTCGCCAATCAACGAATCTAAATTACTCGAATTATTTGCAATACGAATAATAGATCTTAAGATGCTATCTCCAGCCGTGAGATAATTTTCAACCAAACGAATCAAATCCTTAAAGATAAACTTGTATCTGGATAAGACTTCTTCGTTGGTCTAGAAACTATTAATGAGGACAGACTTTAAATCTTGACTCTGGCGGTCTTCAGACTTTGATGGAAAGAAACGTTTTGTCAACTTCAAAACAGATAGGGAAGTTTTCTCCAACACAATGAAGATATTTATGATATCTGTATGATGCGACTCTTTGGTATTTTGCTATCCGTATGTGCTTATGTGAATTTGTATGTATGCGTGCATGCACGCTTGCATGCGTGTATATATAATACTGTCTAATTATGGTGTATGAGTAAGTAAATTCTATTTCATCGATCAATATAAAATTTTCATTTTTAACAATTTTGACCTTTAATTACTAAGATATGTAATTGCTCTACTAGCTTACCTTCCAAAAAGAACCATTTTCAATGCCCTAGAAATTATAAGAAGTATTACGCTTATATGCTCGTTATCGATGTTACAAGTTTGTTTCTACTTTCTTAACTATTGAGTTCCTCAAACATATGTAGGAATGTTTATAACAAAAAAAGTTTCAAACATGTTTTCAGCATTAAAAAAATTAAATGCTATTAAGATACTTATTAATACTTTCCCATTACGAGCCATGTGGCTAATATAATGACATCGGGCATGAACGTTAACCAATGGTCTTGTGACTCTTGCCAACTTTCTTTGGTCACTATTATCATTGAAAATTGAAAAAAAAAAAACAAAAAACGTCATAATTTTTTCTTTGCATGGTATATGTCAACAAAAGACGTTTACTACACAGCCCATACATATCTCTGCAATGTACTTCATTTCTTAATTGGTAATGTCATGTCTCAAACCCCCGAGCATGCAAACATTCCACAATAGTCGATTAGTTGCGATATTCCAGGATGTATCGCCAACCCATTCTCTTTTATCTTTTGATTAAACGCAAGCAGAATTTTTTAATATAAACAACACTCGGTCAATCATAAACAAATAGGGATAGTATAAACGTAGCAACATTCCCAAAAACAGCACTTTCATTTATGAACTGTTAACCCTAGGAAATTTAGTAATTACAAGCCTTTTCACGGGCACTTCATACCAACCATCTCAAAAACCTATAGGATCAAGATTAACCTAAACTTCACTAACGATGAGGCTAACCAAAAGGGACGTCATGCACACCCACATCTTGGTCCATCAAGCCCCAAAACCGCAGTTCTTTATACTTCGTGCCTAAAAATATTTAATAACAATGGGGTGAGATAAATCTCAGCAGCCAATCTCCTAAACCTCGATTAAGACACTAATTCGCCTCGGAGGTAGCCTAAACATGCAACGGCATATAATCTTATCTTGCCTTGGCATATCCTTGCATATTAGTAAATCACATATGTCAATATCAATGCATTAAACATACCAAATAATTAGAACACATTCCATAATATCCATGTACATTACCAACACAAGTGTTCCAATTATTACAACTCCTCAGGCCACAGCCACCACAAGGGTTGGCGGTCTTCCGGCATGACTGAACATCGTCTGACCCTATCGAGCATAGCATTGTCTAGAACTCCTACCTAGACGGTATTCCATAAAGGAGCATCCATCTAGCCTCAACCGCAACTTGGCATCTAAACCCCCACTAGGCATTCGATAAAAATTGGGCATCGCCCCCAACTCCCGTTGAGTGATGGGTTCAATTAATTGACCACTCAAGCCCGCCAACACTTAAGCCAATTTTATTTGCCATCAATTAGCCCAATACAAAAGGGTTCGTGCTCAAACAACAAATATCGGAAAAATTTACACTAAAAGTTGTAGTAAAATATTCGCTTGTGGTCATGTACTTAAAATCAATTGGTCAAATTTTGCACACGTTCATTTTAAAACCCTGTTGCCCCATTAACATGTAAAACATGGCGTCCAAACACGACACCTCAAATTTTCCATTTTCTTGCCAATAAAACCATCTTTAAATATAGTAATTAGGGATTATAATTTGGAGCAATCAATAATATGACATAACAAGCTCAAACAATCGAAATTGTGCACAAATTCATCCAGTAAATTAAGCATAAAATTATGTTTAACGACTATTCCGTTATTAAATTTCACTAATCACGATTAAGTAGTGCTAAATGTGATTAATTAAGCTAACAACGATTAATTACACTAATCACAATTAGTTAAGGCTAATTGTCATTAATTAATACAACTATAATTAATCAAGACTAATCGTTGTTAATTAATCTAACTACGATTAATTAAGATTAACTGTAATTAATTAAACTAACTACACTTAATTACACTAACCACATTTAATTTAAACTAACTACGGTTAATTAAAATAACCAATATTAATTTACCTAACAACGGTTACTTTAAAATAACTATAATTAATTAACCTAACCATCATTAATTAAGACTAATTCCCAAGCCTTAATTTAATCCTATCCCTAAACACAATTAACACCTTAATCCACGATTAGGAAGTTAACTCACGGATTTTCGGAGGTGACAAGTTCATAGTGACAGCAATGCATTGGCATCAAGGACACAGAGCTTGAGGCTTCAACGGCAGTGGTTCGGCTCTTAAGGCTCACAGCCACCTAGGGGGAGGGTGCTCGATGGTGGTGATGAAGGTGGCCAGTGTTGGTGTCTCGACTTGGGTGGTGGGTGGCAGCTTACGGCAATGACGGCGCAGCAAAAGGGCGGCAAGGGGGTGGCCTTGATGTGATAAAATGAGGAAAAAAGAAAAAAGAAAAAGATGAAGAAATGAGTGAGATGGAGGTTGAGGAGGTTCAGCTAGCTTAGGGGCAAGAAAGAGTGAGGGAAGACAAAATGGGTGAGGTGGGCAGAAGGTGAAGGAGAAAGAGAGAGATGTTGTTTAGATTTTCCCTAAAATTTCATGATGAAAATCCAACATAAACCCCTAAAACCCTCTCCTCCCTTCATTTATTTCCTTTTCGTTTTTATTTTCTTAAAAGTCAACTTTTTGGCCAAAATTTACAATTTTGCCACTAGATCTGGTTCCCTTTCTGGCTTCAAATTCTCGTCCAATTGGACCTTTTTCCAAAAAAGAACAGTCTACCGATAAATTGCTGGACAAATAAGGCAACATCCAATAAGTTAATCTTAAAATTCTTGAAGGTTCAATTTTTGAAATGGAATTAAATTACATGGTTAAAATCGATCAAATGCAACTTTAGTACGACGTAAACTATTATGTAGCTTTTAGGGGTTTTCACGCGTTTGACCCATGGTTGATAATTTTTTATCCATGTTTGTGCCTCTTTGAATGGTGGATGATCCTCGGTTGTCATATAATCGCGAGGATTTAATTACGTACACTAAATACAAAATCAATAGAAAATATGTTTATCGTCGTTCGCATAGAGTATCATAATTGTGCGGAATCACTTGCGAACCGATTATGTACTCCTGTTAAATCGATTTATATTTATTCACTAATTGACTTATAATAGCTTAATATTGACCCTTATCAATCCTTAAGGTCAAACAATTAATCCTTGATTGAATTCTCTAGTTTTTCACATTTTAACCATTTACGGCTTCACACAATAGATTAATTAACTCATAAGTGATCAGTTCAGAGTAAATTAACTATTAGTATATTGATGAAATAATCATTTCATATATTTCAAAATGGGTCAAATTTCGAGATATCATAGGTAAAATGAGCGGATATGAATAAATCATATTGTATTTTTCTTTTATGATTGTTTGAACGAAAAAGATTTTGCTATGCCAGACATTTATTTGGTGAAAAATTTTCAGAAATGATATCTTAGATTAAAATTTCACATACAAAATGTAGCCAATGACCTACTTTCTACAAGAAAATTTTTATTCCTTCCCTAAATGTCTTGAGACGCACCAAAATTTTTAAGAAAATGATTTTCAAATAATTTATTTTTTATGAAACAAAAAGAACGTAAAAGCACATGACCAATGATCTCCTCAGGCTGGGCCATTACAACTCCGAATTCTTCGGTCACGACATTAGCTACAATAATAGAACAGGAAAAAAAAAATGAATGAGGAAAGCTGGACAGCAAGTATTTGGCATCAACGAACAGCACATCAATGACACAGTTACATATACCAAGACATACGAGCAGCAAGCACGCATAGAATAGACATAATCCATGATACAACACATCGGTACGAACACAATACAGTGAGCACATCAGCAACTCAACACATACGAAGATGAACCAATCTGTAACACAGCCGACCTAAAATGAATGCGTATATGATGGGTAGAGCAGCAGATCAATGCTCTTGCAACATGCACTTGAGATTCAAGGTATTAGCATTCGTTCAATGCACTTGCAATTTCAACACATACAGAAAAAACCCGCAATATTTTTTCATAAAGTGTTTAAAATTGGGCTCAGCTATGGCACACCGAAACGGCCCCCAATCCGTTGGGGTCGCCACAGTTCGCTTACCTTTCTCTTGCTTGACCTAAAGGTCTAACAATCCTGGGGGTAATAGCTTTCAGATGGTCCTTGCACAGCATATAAATGTATAGGGGAAGCGAAGTCACATCTCCCTATCGCAAATTTTTTGAAATGATGCACACCCATTAGACAGTTTTATAAGTTAAGTCGAACACTTTTATTTACATAGGTCTGATAGAGAATATTGGTCAGTACATCAAAATTTGCCGTGGTTTTCTATACCCGGCTTCATAACAAAAGATAACCCAACCTCCCTCTGGCTTCCATACATCCCTATACAAGTCTATCAGTTAATGTCGGCAGTCCAAAAAGCTTCATCTGCTACCCGTCACACTCAACCACACCCAGCTCGATCTGTCAGCTGGCGGCGGCGGCAACATCCCCAGCATGATCCCATCATGACGGATGTGTACTGACAAAAACTCCTGAGTCACTGGGCCATTTGGTGAACCGATGTCATACATGACTAGAACCCGCACTCGAATAAAAACCAACCCTCGTAACTTAGGATGAGGGTGCTTTGAACACTCACACTCAACATCAACGGTAGCACCATAAAATGTACTGGGGGTGATTGATAGCAGAGACATATCTTCTAATCTAAAATGTTAGTCCCCAAACGGGGTGAGTACAACCACTCAGCAGTAAAATGTTCATCAAGCTATATCAAGCAGTACTATCAATATCTAGACTCATGCAAGATAGACAAAATCAGGCAGTCAATGGATCAATATACATTAAAATCACGAAATCCTTTGATGTAATGGCAAATGCAATTTCAAAAGATTCAGATGCATCATGTCCAGTTACACCAGTCTCGATCATAGGGCCAAACTGTAATCACACGTCCCATTCCATACCATACAATTTAGTCCCATAACCAATCCACACTCACACTTAATATAATCATCAGTTCTAATCATTCAAATGTTTTTATCCCCCAAGAGGACCAATGTTTGCATCCTTCTGGGATTTCGGACCCACCCTGGCGTCGAGAAAGCCTCCGGCATTCAACCACTTAGGGCCACTGGGAATCTGGAGCGAATCACGTCTCTAGGCATCTCGTACCCCACCTAGCATCACGAGGAACCTTAGGGGCCTCCCATGAAAATGGTTACCCTGGCCATTCGGAATTAGATACCGACAAGCATACCACTGGGCATCCTAAAGCTCCTGGGGAAAAACCTCCGGCATTCAGCCACACAGGGCCACTGGGCATCCATAAGGCATCGACTCATTCAATCCTTTGGGCATCCCGACTCCCAGGGTATCGTTGACCCGAGGGTTTAACGGCAACAATTAACATCTTAATTTCAGAAAAACACTTTTCAATGCAATGACAAAATGTCCCTTGAGTCTCATTACATCTCAATATTGCATGATATACCAATGCCAGTATCATCATGTCACATAACCACTCGAGATGCGTTTACCTTTGGGACAACTTGAGCAAATTCGGAACAAAACAGCTCAAGCTTCACAATGCATAGTTTTAGAAATAATTTCGGAATAAGCTCTAAATGAACTCAGAAAATTCTGAAATTTGGATATGTTATAAAAAAGACATAAAAGAAAAATTTTCATGCAGAACACTGAGTCAGATTCATTGGATATCAAGACCAGTAATCGCTATACTCTTTACTGACATTCTGTAATAGCCTTCAGATTTAACATTTACAAGGAAAATCGTTTTGCTGACCAAACCTTGTTCATTTACTCTTAAATTTTGATATGTTATTCCTAAGGATGTTTCCTACAACTTTTATTAAGGGTTTAGAGTCCAATTCTATCTAGAAAATTACATAAAATTCCATAATCATCGAAGGTCAAGCTATTCTCTACAAAACAGCTTACTTTTTTCAATAGGTACACTTCTATCTTCATAATTTTTTTTTTATATTCATATGACCATAGTTAAATGTCGAACTCAATCTAAAATGATTCCTTTCCTTATCTTCATCTTTAGAAATCAAGGCGACTCAATAAAAAGACTTTTTATCTAAATTTTTCTAAAACAGAATCGTTATATACGGTTTTCTTCGTTGCTAGCTCAATTAAACCATTTATTTCACTATTAATCTATGTTACAACACTTCAAGACTCTTCCATAGCAACTAAGAGTACTTTCAATAGGTTTTTCCTTAACAAAGAAACCTTCCACAGCTCGGCTCAAGCATATATTCATCCTTAAGCTCACTCACCCCAACATACACTACATCTCTTCACTCGGCAACCATTTCCTTACCTTACTCGACAATCACAGCTTACTCACACATAGATTTCAAAACATACAATGACTTACAACTTCAATCTAGTACTCATCAAGCTCAATCCAACACAAAAAAGCATCTTCACATTCAATCCTCCACAGATTGGCATTTGGTTTTCATCTCAACCCTTCCTCAACTCTATTGCACTACACTAGACAGCAACAACACTACATCACATAGATTAATGAACTTCTACTTGCCTAAAGCTCTTCTACTCGGTTACAAGCAAAAACAAGGGCTCGGGGGTCTCGACTTGGCTCAACGGCGATGGAGACTGGCGGTGACGACGGCGGCAGCTTGATCACGGGCATGAACGGAGGCGGTCTTCCTTCTCTGCCCTCACTCGCTCGGACCGCTCGCTGCTCACTCGAACTCTCTCTCTGCTTCGCTCGCTCACCCTCTGCTCACTCTCGGTTCCTTTCTCTCTGTCCTTGGTTCCGTATTCTTTTGGTTTATGTGGTTTGTTGAATCATTAATCACTTGCATGTGTTTTCCTTTGGTGGTTGCACGCACACAAGACAGCTGGAGAATGTTGTGTCTTCATCATGCGGCTCCTTTGCTGGCCACCGAATGGAAGAGCAACGTTGAAGTTGCTGGGCTCCTCTGAATCAACACTTAGGAAGGAAGCTGAGGATTGTTGATTGGATTAGTCGACAATCAAGGGGGCTTCATGGGCTGCTTGGGCCTAAAAATTGTGGCTAAAAAGTCCTAATCAAATGGCCCATCATCTCCAAAAATAAGCCCATAATTTCTGTGCGATTACTAAGCATTTGGTTCCCATAGAAATTAATTTGATATCCCCATAGTCAATCTGCTTCATATACAAGGATATAACCGAAGTTCTTGTGTGGATAAGGGATTTCAATCAAGTGACATGGTGGCAAAATTTTCATTTCCTTACTTGTCGAATCGCACTAAGAAATGACGTTCATGGTCCTCATACTCGGTCCAACTCCTCAATATTTTGTTCTTAAATTCAGCATGCATGTTCCTCATGCATGACCGAATTCCATCCCTTCAGTTCTTAGAAATAATATCAGTCGATCAAAGTCCAAAGATTTTCTCTTGTTGCACGATTGATCAGTCCATTGCTAAACATATGATATCAATCTAATAAATAAAAAAATATGAATCAACGCCCGTAAATGATATCAATGCCATAGTCTGACGATACTTCCGTCAATAGTCACGGACCATCGCATACTCAAGGATCGTCAAAATTTCTCGGATGCCACAATTCTCCTCTCCTTAGAGAATTTCATCCTCGAAATTGGATATCACCTAAGTCTCATTAAACAAATTAGGGTACTTTTCCTTTATCTCTTTTTCACTTTCCCATGTAACCTCTTCTGTGACATCCTAAAATTCGACCCCGTTTCGATAAAGTGACATGGGCATTTTGTGGACGTGCTTATGCTCCTTTTTCTCTGAGCTAATTACTCACGAGTTAACTAATCTATTGGGTGAAGCCGTTAAAGGATGTATCCGCGGTAAAATCCCTAAAAGCTGCTCAATTGGTTGGATTGGACTAAAATCGCGTCTGATCAATTCTAACCACAAAATTGAATTCGATTTCGGGAATCAAATATTCGAGCGTGTCATAATTCATTTTTAGGACCTTGTCTCATCATCCGTCAAATTATTGACAAGTCCGAAATTTTAGGAAAGAAATTATCGGGGAAAAATTGAAGACCAGAAGAAAATAAAAAGGGAAAGAGAAAGGGAAAATAATAATAGTAATAAGAATAATGCGATTATCTTATTATTTATTGTTTTCTATTCTTTTCTCTCTCTTCTCTCCCCCACGTAATCTTTCCCCCCCTCTTTTGGACCGTTCACCCCTCTTTCCCCTTTTTCTTTTTCTCTCTTTCTCTCCTTCTCTCTCTTTTCTTTTCCCGTTGTGTGGATTTCCCTCCACCGACTGCCCCCTTATCAAATTCAGCTTTGCTTCTCTCTCTCCTTTTTACTTTTGACTAGTCAAACACCCTTATCTCTTCTTCTCACTCTTATCTCTCATTTTCTATCTCACTCAACACTCTCTCTCCCTCTCTTGTTCGAACGAAGACAAACGAAAGAAGCAGAAGCCGCACGAAGACAGGAGTAGCTCACCATCATTACCCGTGCACCGCCTGTGCTCCGCCACTCACCGCTCGCCTCCGCCTCTCTTTCACCCTCCTTCAACCACCGTTGAAGCTTTCTTTTTCTTTCCCTTTGTTTCGTGTGAAGACCAGTAGAGACAGAAGCAGAAGCAACAGCGAACGCCGCCTGGAGCTGGAGCTGCCATCGTCGCACGCCAGGCGGTCGCCACCATCCCTTGCCGTGCACCGCCTTGCCACTCACCCCCCCTTGCGTCCTCACCGCCCAACTGTGTCCTCCAGCTCCTGTGAAGTCTCGGCTCAACCTTGTGAATGGCTGAGGAAGCCGTCAGACCGCCATCCAGCTCCGTCCGGCCACCATTCGGACCCGCCGGAGCTTCCCTCGCCCTCCACCGGTCTCGCCTCGCCCTCTCAACCGCCGGACCAGCCTCGGCTAGCCAAGAACAGCCGCTGGTCAGTGGGTTTCCAGCTGTCACGCCCCGATCCTCGGGCACGTACACATCCTTCTACTTGGTCGATTTTATAATGCGATATCCTAAGACTAAATATTGCCAACCCTTTCATTTATGAAGCACATGCAGAAGCAGTTATAAATCCCCAGACAATAAAATAATGTGATAGAAAAGTAAGGCCATATGTTTCATATTGGAATCCACAACCAAACCTTTATACGACCACACCTCAAAGTACTTCACAAAACTATTCATAACTTTCTAGTCTCACACTATTCACATTTAGACAGGATTCACAAAGAGGATGGAATCACAGTCCTTATCCAGGTCGTACTCGGATCATCATCGGGGTTCTCCTCTAGATACTTCTCTTTGGTTTCTTTCTCCTCAGGCTCCTCATCAGGGTCCTGAAATATTGTCTCACAACCGGGATGAGACTATGTCTCAACAAGTTCTATCCCACTAAGACTCGATTAGGAAACCAATACGCTAACCAGGCTGCCTATACATGCACGGGTCAGAGGACTTACCTTAGCCTTAGATTCCACTTGCATATTAGTACAGTTCAATAGGCACCTAAGCAATCACAGATCGATATCTCAATCAATTGACTTAGTCGATTACATGTCAATCGGACCATTCAAGATCACTTCCACTCAATTAGTCAATTCATGATAACAGATCAAATCATTGATCAATTGACCTAGTCGGTTACATGTCAGTCGGACCATTTACAGGTCAAATCATTTCTTAATATAAAACCTCCCATTAGCACTCTCAGTCACAGAGCTACAGTAATACTCTCGGGCATCGTTTTCGCCAAGGTGACATATGTATTGGACAGCACTCATGCGTTCTTTAAGGCGCCGTTTTCACCAGTGATATTCTTAATCACCGAACCACGTATGTCCGTAATGAGGCATGCAGTAGATAACAGTCGTGCGTTCTTTAAGGCGTTGTTTTCACCAGTGATTTCCTTATCACCGAACCACTTATGTCTATACTGATGTAGGTTATAGACAGCACATGTGCGTTCTTTAAGGCGCCGTTTTCACCAGTGATTTCCTTATCACTGAACCACGTATGTCTATACCTCGTACCTGATCGATCTCAACCAAGATTATTCTCAATTCAGCCTCACGATGTTCTCTATTTTACAACTCATCAAAGCATTGTCAATGCTAAATAACCACACTCGATCATCCACCAATCAATCATTCAATTTCACTCAACTTCAGTCAATTAAGGAATAATTCCTCAAATTGCACAATTAATTCGATTTAGCACAACATATAGCTCAAATAAATAAATGGACCTGCACTAATACGACGATCAAGACGAAATTTCTGGTCATCGATCATCCTTGCCTAATTTCTGAAAAAATAAATAATTAAATAATTAATTTCAAAAATTAATAAATAAATACTAAAAATCCAATTTAGGACCGCAATGCCTAATTAAAGCCCGATAAGGGTCGGGAAAAATCCCGAGATGCATTCAATAAATACTATAAGCAATTATCTAGTTAGGTACACTAACCACCTAACTAATATGCAATGCAATTAACTAATAATCACTAATCCATTCTAATCTAACAACCTAATTGCACTTAATTAAATCTAATCAACCCTTAAGCATAATTAGTCTACTAAGCAAGGATTAGTGAGATTACTCACTTGATTAAAAGCGGCGACCGGGACACCACGACGACGACGTGACGGTGGCCGAAATCGGACTTTCGACAAAATCGGCGGGCTTGGACCGGGCCTTGAACTTGGCCCAACAAATCTCAGCCCAACTGAGATTTATTCTTGCTTTTGGGCTGGACCCAAATTGGGTTGGACCTGCTAAAGACGGGCTTCAAGTTGTGGACTGGACTTCAATTGCTTTGCTGCAAATTGGGCCTCAAAATTTCAGTTGATGGGCTGCTGGACTAGGCTTGACCAAATACTCACTTGGACTGGACTGGGCTTAAAGACTTGTTGCTGGATTGATGGGCTCAAAGACTGCTAAAGATGGGCCAAACTGCTGCAGGCTTTTGGGCTTCAAGTGGGTGAAACAAAAACTGAACTGGGCTTTTCTTGCAGGCTTCAGTTCAATTGAAGAATGGGCTGCGAGCTGGAATTTCGTTTGAGATGGGCCCACAACACTGGACTTCGGTGGGCTTCGCACGGCCAGATGAAGGCCGCTCGATTTCACGCTCACAGCTTCGTGGAGTTGATGGCGAAGACACGCGAATTTGAAGCTGCTTCGGCTTCAACCGACATCGAGCTGAGGAAACGAAGGTGACGCGGACGTTGTTGCTGCGCTGTTGAAGACGCGTGGCTATGGATGAGGCGGCTTCGGTCAACCACGGAGGAGCTCGCTGGTTTGGTTGACTACGAAGACGCGTGGAGATGGGGGCGGCCTGCTGGCGTTCGATGGAGAGCAGATGGATGGGATGATGATGGTGGAGATGGATGTGGGATGATGGCTGAAGGGGTGTGTGGCAGCAACAAGGAGAGAAAACGAAAGAGAAGGGAAACGGAGGGGCTGCTGGATCCGCGTGGCTTCGCTGGCAGGGGAGTCTTCGGTTCGTGGCATCTGAGTTTCCCCAAGAAACAAAATGAAGAAAAATGATCAATAGGAGCAGCTGGTCCTTTGCCGAAGTAGGACGCTCGAAGAAAACGGTGGGCAGCTGACGTTGGAGTGCTGAAGAAGCTGGAGAAGAGGGCCCAAAGTCAAGCAATCTTATCCATTAAATTGATTGCATGTTCCCTAAAAGACCTCCATGTATATCCCATGAGTCCCCCTATTACTTTCTAGCAACTAAAGTCCATAAAATAGACCAATTGTTGCCAAAATTCCAACCCTTCTCCTTAGCTCCGAATTCTCCAAATCAACGATCAATTTCATCAAAGAAATATCCCATAAAATTTTCAGCAAGTCCCCAACACTCAAAGGCTTGGCTTGAAAGTCCAAATTTCCCTCGACTTAACCCATCTGAATTTCCGTTAATTTTCTACGACGTCCGAACTGATTTTCCGTAAAAATCCCGAAATCTCCGAAAAATCTTCTGAGACTGAGTCGACATTCCTAAAATAGATCGTGACACCACAGAACTTTCAATTTCTAAAATCGGGTTCAAATTCACGGTTAATTTCCATTCGACGCGTTTTTAGCGTGACCTAAACTATCGGGTAACTTTCAGAACTTTTTAGTGCAAATGACCCGTGGTCGATTTTCTTCGAGCCACAATGAACCCACTCGACCTAATGACGACTCTCGATTGTCGTGAAAATCCCGAGGATTCAAATACAGACACAGGGTACCAAAACGACGGTAAAATCATATTAGTGTCGGTCGACGAGAATTTTCCAATTTAGTGGTGTCACCCACAATTAGCCACACATCTCAATCGAACCAACCTATATCTGATCTCAAATCGATTTATATATGTGCCGTAATGATCCCGACAGATGAATACGGTCGAGAAGCCGATTCCTGGTCGAATTCTCAAATCTATTTGCCTTAAAAATTTTAATAGTTTCCCCAGATAGTCTAGTTATCTCTAGAATGATCCGTTCTGAGAACAACCCTATAAACGCGTTAATGAAATGCCCAACTTATTCAATAGAAAACATGACTAAAAATCTCGGATGTCACACCAGCCCCCCTTCGGCCCGCTTTTGGAGCATTCCGAGCCTCAAACCCAGGACTTGCTTTGGGAAGAATCATTCCTCGTGCCGTCCTCGTCGGATTGATACGTTTAGCGTTAAATTCCTATGAGTAATCTCACTAATCCCTGCTTAGTTTGCTAATTATGTTTAGGGGTTGATTAGATTTAATTAAGTGCAATTAAGCGGTTAGATTAGAGTATATTAGTGATTATTAGACAATTGTGATGCATATTAGACATTTTGATTGTGCATTTAGCAAGCAAATTTAGTCTACTAATTATTGAATGCATCTCGGGATTTTTTCCGACCCTTATCGGGCTCCAATTAGGCAATACAAGCCTAAATTGAATTTTTAGTAATAAATTATTAATTTTCGAAATTAATTAATTATTTATTTATTTTCCGAAAATTCACCTAGGATGGTCGTGACCGGAATTTCATGCGGATCATTGTGGTGCAGTCCGTTTATTTAATTGAGCTTCGAATCGTGCTAAATTAATTTAATTATGAAATTTTAGGATATGTTCCTATTGGGTTGATTTTAATTATTCGGTTGAGGAATTTAATTATGAAGTGCAATATCGTTAGTCGTGGTTAAGTGGTCGAGTGAGATCATAAAACCATTGAATATAGAAAGTGGTCGAGTGGGACTATAAAGCCATTGAATATTAAAAGTGGTCGAGTGGGACCGTAAAGCCATTGAATATAGAAAGTGGTCGAGTGGGACCATAAAGCCATTGAATATTGAAAGTGGTCGAGTGGGACCGTAAAGTCACTAAATATTGAAAGTTGCCGAGTGGGACTGTGTCTTCCACCTATACTTAAGTTGTGTCCTGAGGATCGTGATTCGTAATTGAGAATTGAGATGGAATAATTGAAATGACCGAAAGTGGTTTTGTTGACATGTAATCGACTAGGCCAATTGATCGAGATATCAATCTATGACGTGATTGCTTGGGTGCCTATTATGAATTGTACTAACTTGCAGGTGGAATCTGAGGCCAAGGTAAGTCCTCTGACCTGTGCGTGTTTAGGCAGCCCATAGTGTATTGGTTTACTAGTCGGGTCATAATGGGGTAGAACTTGCTAAGACGTAGTCTTATCTCGGTTGTGGGACAACATTTCAGGCCCGTAGATGAACCTGAGGAGGAGGAATCGGAGAAGGAGAACACTGAAGTGAAACCTAAGGAGGAGAAAGATTTTTGAAGAAGAAGATGATCTAGAAAGGGATCCTGAGTATGATCGGATGAGGACTGAGGTCCCATCCTCTTTGGGGAATCTTGTTTTGATGTGAATAGAGTGAAATTAGAAAGTCATGAATAATTTTGTGAAGCTCTTCGAATTATGCTCTTTATAAAAGTGTGGTTGTGAATTTCATTATAAAAATTATGGCCTTACTTTTCTATCCCATTGTGTTATTGTCTGGGGATTTATAACTACTTTCACATGTGCTTAATAAAAGAAAGAGTCGGCGATACTTAGTCCTGGGATATCACATTATAAAATCGACCAAGTAGAAGGATGTGTGCGTGCCCGAGGATTGGGGTGTGACATCCCCTTTTTGTGGTATCAAAGCGAAGTTCAAGATTAGAGTGATAAGGAGTGTTGACCATGGGATAGTCGTTAGGAAAGGCCTTTAAATTCATAAATGGTGCATGTCTATGTTAGCTGAGTGCTAAAATGGCTTGTTGTTTGGATCGCTTTGTTTCTAATTCGGTGTTGAATTATAAGCAGGTGTTAGCTGAGTAAAGCTACATTATGAGCGATCAGGAGCTGAGAACTCCTACTAAGAGGACTAATAGGGCCGTGATTTGGGGTAGAGCTTCGACTCATGTCGGGACCCGAGGCGGACGTGGTTGAGCACCAACACAGGCTAGCGCGAGTGTAGTGATTCCACCTATCATAGATGTCGGGGTAGCAGCCCCTAATGATCCCAGATTGGATGGGATCTTGAGTGTTCTGGAAGTGATGGATACTAGAATGGATTAGCAAGCTGCTACTGTTGAAGCCGTCATTCAGGCCGCCGCTAATGCCGCCCCTGCAGCCGCACCTGTCGTTGCTCTAGCTGCCGTGAATGTTGAAGGTCTACCGGGGATAGTGGTCACTGCAAGACCAATCCATAAGCCAGTGGAGCATTTCCTAAGACTAAATCCACCGTTGTTCACCGAGTTTGGAGATCCCGAAGCGGCTTCTCCATGGGTTCAGAAGCTCAAGAAGGCGTTTGCACTGCTGATGTGCAACAAGACTGAGAAAGTAATGTTAGCAACTTACCAGCTGAAGGGAGTTGCGAACACTTGGTGGATGACTACCCGTGAAACGATCTTTCTAAAAGGCGCTGTTCAAGAGTGGAACACTTTCTGCAAAGCCTTCAATGATAAATATTTCTCTGAGATTACTAGAGAGGTGAAGATGGCAGAATTTCAACGTCTTCGCCAGGGTTCCCTATCTGTTGATGAGTATGAGGCGAAGTTCGTTAAACTTTCGCAATATGCCCCCGAGTTAATCGAGAATCTTGTGAACCGAGTGAGGAGGTTCAGAGATGGATTCAAACCGGATTTGAGAAGCGCCTTAGTCCTTCTGAATCTGAAGACTTACAACGACATATACCGGAGAGCTCAGAAGATTGAGAAGGATCAAAATGATAGAGTTGCCTCATCTGGATCGAGGTTTAGCTCTTGTAGAGATAACATCCACCAAGAAAAGAGGCCGATGTTTGGAAATAGATTCTAAGGCCCGCCCAGCAAGAAGGGTGGATTTAATATATCAGGACCCATTGGAAATGATGTGTGTCGCTTTTGTGGGAGAAGACACGGGACAACACCATGCCAAGCTAGGACGGTTGTGTGTTTTGAATGTGGCCAACAGGGTCACATCGCAAGGAATTGTCCAAGGAAGCAAAGAGGATAACCTTAGTTGCCGCTGCCGCCATTGATGAGACAGATAAGAGGGTATGCCCCTCATAATGCACCACAAGGAGGACAGCAAAGACCTCCAGTTCAGGGCACCGCGTACGCAATTACGCAAGGTCAGGTGGAAGCTGCGCCTGACGTGATCATAGGTATGGTCTCGCTCAATGACCAACCTGCTTATGCTTTGTTTGATTCGGGAGCAACCATTTCCTTCATTGCCAAGCAATATGTTACGATGCTAGGGTTGAGTCCTGTATTGTTGAAGTCGGCAATTTGCATATCTACACCCTTGAAAGACAAAGTTATTGCTGCTTTGGAATGTTCGGGGTGCAAGTTAGAGATTGGTGAGCGAGTGGGGAAAATTGATTTGTTAGTCCTAGCCATGTATGATTTTGATTTGATAATTGGCATGGACTGGCTCACCAATCAACGAGCTAAAATGGACTGCTATCGCAAGGCAATTCAGTTTGACCCGTTAGGGGGTAAGAGCTTCGAGTTTGTTGGGAATCAAGGATGACCCTCGATTTCCTTAATCTCGTCACTAGAAGCAGCTTGTTTGTTAGACGGGGGTTGCCGAGGATACTTAGCAACTGTCGTAGATACGACAGTTGAGAAGCTGAAAATGGAAGATATTTCAGTGGTACAGGAGTTTCTAGATGTCTTTCCAAAAGAATTGCCAAGGTTACCGCCAGAAAGAGAGATTGAATTTGTAATTGAGCTAGCACCAGGGACAGAACTGATCTCAAAGGCACCTTATCGAATGGCGTTATCTGAGTTGAAGGAACTGAAGGTGCAGATGCAAGAATTACTAGATAAGGGATTTATTTGTCCTAATGCATCACCTTGGAGAGCACTAGTTCTGTTTGTTAAGAAGAAAGATGGTTTGTTGCATTTGTGCATAGACTATCGCCAGCTCAACCAGGTAACGATCAAGAACACATATCCATTGCCAAGGATAGATGACTTGTTTGATCAACTACAAGGGGTGTCAATATTCTCGAAGATCGACTTGAGGATAGGATATCATTAGCTGAGGATTAGGAAGGAGGATATTCCTCAGTTGGCATTTCGTACCCGGTATGATCATTACGAGTTTACAGTGATGCCGTTCGGGTTGACGAATGCTCCAGCTGCCTTTATGGATTTGATGAGCAGAGTGTTCAAGGAATATCTTGATCAGTTTGTGACCGTGTTCATTGATGACATCTTGGTCTATTCGAGAAGTGATGAAGACCATGAGAATCATTTGAGAGTAGTACTGCAGAACTTAAGAACTCATCATCTATATGCTAAGTTTAGCAAATGCGAGTTTTGGTTGACTCGTATTGCGTTCTTAGGTCATGTGATTTATGGGGAATGAATCTCCGTCGACCCAAGCAAGATAGAAGCCGTGATCAAGTGGCTGAGACCGATATCAGTGATAGAAATCAGAAGTTTTCTGGGGTTAGCAGGTTATTACAGACGGTTTGTGGAAGGGTTCTCATCATTAGCGTCGCCTTTGACAAAGCTCTTGAAGAAAGAAGAGAAATTTGTATGGTCAGATAAGTGCAAGTGTAGTTTCCAAGAGCTGAAGGAAAAGCTTACTACCACGCCTATGCTGACGATTCCATCTGGCCCTAGAGGATTCGAGATCTATACTGATGCGTCATTTAAGGGATTGGGTTGCGTGCTGATGCAACATGGCAGAGTTGTTGCATACACTTCCCGTCAATTGAAACCTCATGAATTGAACTATCCGACACATGACTTAGAACCCGCAGCCATCATATTTGCGTTGAAGGTTTGGAGGCACTACTTGTGCGGAGAAAGCTTTAGATTTTCATAGACCATCAAAGTCTCAAGTATTTGTTCTCTTAGAAGGAGTTGAACAAGAGACAGCACCGATGAATGGAATTGCTAAAGGATTATGATTGTGATATTCTATATCACACAGGAAAGGCGAATAAGGTTGCCGATGCTTTGAGTCGAAAGTCTTCAGTGGCTCATATATTGATTAAGGAGTGGAATTTAATCGGAAGAGTGCGAGATTTGGTGTTCAAATTTGAGGTAGGCCACCTCTCGAGTCTTATGGCCACCCTCAGAATTGAACCGGATGTCTAGGTCAGAATCAAAGAACTCCAACCGACAAATCCAGACGTACATAAAATTCTTCAAGAGGATATCGATAAAAGAAATGCTGATTTTTAGGTTTTTGATGATGGGGTATTGAGGCTCCGTGGACATTTGGTTGTACTTGACGATGTAGAGCTTAGAGAAGAAATTATATATGAAGCACATCGTAGCAGTTATAGCATTCATCCTGGAAGCACTAAGATGTATCAGAATCTGCGTCAACACTACTGGTGGTCAGGTATGAAGGCGGACATTGCCAAGCATGTCGCAAAGTGTTTGACTTGTCAGCAAGTAAAAGCCTAGCATTGCAAGCCAAGAGGACTTCTACAACCTCATGACTGGACTACCAAGGAGTCAGAGAGGGAATGATTCGATTTGGGTAGTAGTCGACAAGCTGACAAAGTCAGCTCACTTCATCGCAGTTCAAAAGGACCTCAGTCTTGATAGGCACGCAGACTTATATGTGCGTCAGGTGGTTCGAATGCATGGAGTGTCGGTTACAATAACTTCAAAAAGAGACCTATGGTTTACGGCCGTTTTTTGGAAGAGCTTGCAGAGTGCTTTAAGTACAAAGCTTCAGTACAGTAAGGCGTATCATCCTCAAACGGATGGCCAATCCGAGAGGACAATTCAAACCCTTGAGGACATGCTGAGAGCGTGTGTAATAGACTTCAAAGGAAGTTGGGAAGATCAATTTCATTTGGTGGAATTCGCCTACAACATTTGTTATCAGCAGAGCATTCAGATGGCTCCATTTGAAGCATTGTATGGCAGAGCGTGCAGAACTCCAATGTGTTGGGATGAAGTCGGGGAAAGAAAAATCACAGGCCCAGAGTTAGTTCAGCAATCAGTAGATGCCGTGGCAATGATCAGAGACATATTAAAGACAACGCAAAGCGAGCAAAAAAGTTATGCAGATAAGCGTCGAAGGTCTTTGGAATTTCAAGTTAGTAATCACGTTTTTCTGAAAGTGTCACCAATGAGGGGAACTTCGCGCTTTGGTAAGAAAGGCAAGCTGAGTCCGAGGTACGCAGGTCCGTTTGAGATTCTTGAAAGAATCGGAAACCTAGCATATTGTCTTACATTACCGCCAAGACTGGCGCAAGTGCACAACGTCTTTCACGTGTCAATGTTAAGGAAGTACGAGCCTCACCCAACCCACGTGCTCAATTTCGAGGAATTGGACGTGGATGACCGTGTGTCATACGTGGAAAGCCCGGTCCAGATCGTCGATCGTAAAGAGCAAGTTCTACGTACAAAGACCATTCCATTGGTCAAAGTGGTCTGGCAACACCACGATACTGAAGGAGCAACTTGAGAGACTGAAGAGTCGATAAGACAGTTGTACCCACACCTTTTTAATCAAAGTGTGTAATGGTTTAAATTTCGAGGACGAAATTATTATAAGAGGGGAAGAGTTGTGACATCCTGAAATTCGATCCCGTTTCGATAAAGTGAAATGGGCATTTCGTCGACGTGCTTATGGTCCTTTTTCTCTGAGCTGATAACTCACAAGTTAACTAACCTATTGGGTGAAGCCGTTAAGAGATATATTCGCGGTAAAATCCCTAAATGCTACTCAATTGGTTGGATTGGACTAAAATCGCGTATGATCAATTCTAACCATGAAATTGAATTCGATTTCAAGAATCGAATATTCGAGTGGTCATAATTCATTTTTAGGACCTTGTCTCATCGTCCGTCAAATTATTGACAAGTTCAAATTTCAAGAAAGAAATTATCGGGACAAATTGAAGACCGGAAGAAAACAAAAAGGAAAGAGAAAGGGAAATTAATAATAGTAATAAGAATAATGCGATTATCTTATTATTTATTATTTTCTATTTCTTTTCTCTCTCTCCCTTTTCTCTCTCTTCTCTCCCCCACGTGATCTTTCCCCCCTCTTTCGGACCGTTCACCCCCCTTTCCCCTTTTTTTTTCTTTTTCTCTCTTTCTCTCCTTCTCTCTCTTTTCTTTTCCCCCTCGTGTAGATTTCCCTCCACTGACTGCCCCCTTATCAATTTTAACTTTGCTTCTCTCTCTCCTTTTTACTTTTGACTAGTCAAACACCCTTTTCTCTTCTTCTCACTCTTATCTCTCATTTTCTCTCCCACTCGACACTCTCTCTCCCCCTCTTGTATGAACAAAGACAGAAGACAGACGTAGAAGCCGCACAAAGACAGGAGCAGCTCACCGTCGTCGCCCATGCACCGCCTGCGCTCCGCCGCTCACCACTCGCCTCCACCTCTCCTTCACCCCCCCCCTTCAACCACCGTTGAACCTTTCTTTTTCTTCCCATCTGTTTCGTGCGAGGACCAGTAGAGATAGAAACAGAAGCAGTAGCGGACGCCGCCTAGAGCTGGAGCTACCATCGCTGCATGCCAGGCCGTCTCCACCATCCCTGCCTGCACACCACCTTGCCACTTAACCCCACCTCGCGTCCTCACCGCGCAGCCGTGTCCTCCAGCTCCTGTGAAGTCTCGGCTCATCCCTGTGAATGGCTGAGGAAGCCATCAACCGCCGTCCAGCTTCGTCCGGCCACCATTCTGACCTGTCGGAACTTCCCTCGCCCTCCACCGGTCTCGCCTCACCCTCTCAGCCACCGGACTAGCCTTGGTCAGCCAAGAGCGGCCGCTAGTCAATGGGTTTCCAGCCCCCCTTCGGCCCGCTTTTGGAGCATTCTGAGCCCCGAACCCGGGACTTGCTTTGGGAAGAATCGTTCCTCGTGCCGTCCCCGTCGGATTGATACGTTTAGTGTTAAATTTCGATGAATAATCTTACTAATCCCTACTTAGTTTCCTCATTATGCTTAGGGGTTCATTAGATTTAATTAAGTGTAATTAGGTGGTCAGATTAGAGTAGATTAGTGATTATTAGACAATTGTGATGCGTATTAGACATTTTGATTGTGCATTTAGCAAGTAGATTTAGTCTACTAATTATTGAACGCATCTCGAATTTTTCCCGACCCTTATCGGGCTCCAATTAGGCAATACGAGCCTAAATTGGATTTTTAGTAATAAATTATTAATTTTCGAAATTAATTAATTATTTATTTATTTTCCGGAAATTCACCCGGATGGCCAAAGGACCGGAATTTCATGCTGATTGTTGTGGTGCAGTCCGTTTATTTAATTGAGCTTCGAATCGTACCAAATTAATTTAATTATGAAATTTTAGGATATGTTCCTATTGGGTTGATTTTGATTATCTGGTTGAGGAATTTAATTATGAAGTGCAATATCGTAAGTCGTGGTTAAGTGGTCGAGTGGGACCGTAAAACCATGGAATATAGAAAGTGGTCGAGTGGGACCGTAAAGCCATTGAATATTGAAAGTGATCGAGTGGGACCGTAAAGCCATTGAATATTGAAAGTGATCGAGTGGGACCGTAAAGTCATTAAATATTGAAAGTTGCCGAATGGGGCTGTGTCTTCCACCTATACTTAAGTTGTGTCTTGAGGATCATGATTTGTAATTGAGAATTGAGATGGAATAATTGAAATGACCGAAAGTGGTTTTGTTGACATGTAATCGACTAGATCGACTGATCGATATATCAATCTATGATGCGATTGCTTAGGTGCCTATTATGAATTGTACTGACTTGCAAGTGGAATCTGAGGCCAAGGTAAGTCCTCTGACCTGTGCGTGTTTAGGCAGCCCATAGTGTATTGGTTTACTAATTGGGTCTTAGTGAAGTAGAACTTGCTGAGACGTAGTCTCATTCCGGTTGTGGGACAACATTTTAGGCCCGTAGATAAACCTAAGGAGGAGGAATCGGAGAATGAGAACACTAAAGTGAAACCTGAGGAGGAGAAAGATTTTTGAAGAAGAAGATGATCCAGAAAGGAATCCTGAGTACGATCAGATGAGGACTGAGGTCCCATCCTCTTTTGGGAATCCTATTTTGATGTGAATAGAGTGAAATTAGAAAGTCGTGAATAGTTTTGTGAAGCACTTCAAATTATGCTCTTTATAAAAGTGTGGTTGTGAATTTCATTATGAAAATTGTGGCCTTACTTTTCTATCCCATTGTGTTATTGTCTAGGGATTTATAATTGCTTCTGCACGTGCTTAATAAAAGAAAGGGTCGGTGATACTTAGTCCTGGGATATCGCATTATAAAATCGACCAAGTAGAAGGATGTATGCGTGCTCGAGGATCGGGGTGTGACATCTTTCATATCATGATGTCGCCATAACATCTTAACTAGAGGAATTTTCTTAGTCCGAAGAATTTGCTCCTTCTGATCCAACACTTGTAGTGGCTCTTCATGTATTTCACTTTCTCATCCACTTTGATGGCTTCATGATTGAGTATGTGTCCAAGATCTGGTTGGTACTTCCTCAACATCGACACACGGAACACATTGTGTAGGTTTTCCAGTTTAAGAGGTAATGCCAATCTATAAGCTACATCTCCTATCCTCTCGAGTATCTCAAAGGGTCCAACGAATTTGGGACTTAACTTCCCCTTTATTCCAAATCATGATATTCCTTTCATCAGAGATGCTTTAAGGAATACATGGTCTCCTACATTAAACTCCAAGGGTCTTCTACGCTTATCTGCGTAGTCTTTCTATCGGCTATGGGCTGTCTTAAGTCTTTTCCTTATAATCTCAATAGCCTCTGTAGTAACTTGTACTAACTCAGGTCCTGTCAATTTCCTTTCGCCTACTTCGTTCCAATAGACAAGAGTCTTACATCTCCTCCCATACAATGCTTCATAGGGAGTCATGCCTATACTTTTCTGAAAACTATTGTTATAGGCGAATTCTACCAAATGCAATCTTTCATCCCAGCTTCCTTTAAAATCAATCACACAAGCTCTTAACATATCGTCTAATGTCTAAATCACTCTTTCATTTTGTTCGACTATCTGTTGGTGAAAAGCAATACTAAACTGGAGCTTAGTCCCTGAGGCGGCTTGAAGACTTCGCGAAAAATTTGAAGTAAATCTGGAATCTCGATCGGAAATGATAGTCACTGGAACACCATGTAAGCATACTACCTGGCTTGCATATATCTCAGCATATTTATCCATCGGATAGTCTATGCGGACTGCCAGGAAATGAGTGGACTTAGTTAGACGATCCACTATTTCCCAAATAGAGTCGTGGCCACTTGATGTCCTTGGTAATCCTTGTACAAAATCCATTGTTACATGATCTCATTTCCATTTTGGTATATCTAATGGTTTTAACAGTCCTACGGGTTTGCGGTGTTCCGCTTTCACTTGCTGACATGCTAAACACTGGGAAACATGCTTGGCTATATATGCCTTCATACCATTCCACCAGTATTGTTGTCGTAAATTCCTATACATCTTGGTACTACCCAGATGAATACTATAATTACTCCTATGTGCTTCCGATAGGATTTCTCTATTCACTTCCTCATTGTCAGGAACACAAAGTCGTCCTTGGCATCTTACCACTCCATCTTCAAAGACTTGAAATTTTGGTCTTTTTCCTAAAGACACAACATTTCGTACTTTCACTATTTCCAGGTCAAATTCTTGCAAAATTTTAATTTTCTGAATTATTTCTGATTCAATCCTTAATGTAGTAAGCATGCCGGTAAGGTGATCTACTTCCAATTTAAACTCTGAGTCTACTACTGACTTCAACAAATTCCATTATGTTATTCTCACACTGGCCATATCCACAGCCAACTTATGACTAAGAGCATCTCCCACCTTATTTGCCTTTCCTGGATGGTACTGTATTTCACAATCATAATCCTTTAACTACTCCATCCACCTCCTCTATCTCATGTTCAATTCCTTTTGCGAAAAAAAATATATTTTAAACTCTTATGATCTGTACAGATTTCGAACTTTTCTCCATACAAATAATGTCTCCATATTTTCAAAGAAAAAATTATAGCTACCAATTCTAAGTCATGAGTTGGGTAATTCAATTCATGGGGTTTCAACTGTCTCGATGCATAGGCTATGACCTTGCCATGTTGCATCAAAATGCATCCCAATCCTTTGTGAGACGCATCACTATATACCATGAACCCATCAAATCCATATGGTATTGTTAGGATTGGAGCCGTAGTCAATCTTCTCTTGAGTTCCTGAAAATTCCTTTCATATTTTCCACTCCACTCGAATCTTATGTTCTTTCGAGTCAACTTCGTCAATGGTCCAGCAAGTCATGAGAATCCTTCAATAAATCTTCTATAGTAGCCTGCTAGTCCTAAGAAATTTTGTATTTCAGTCGGTGTTGTCGGTCTCGGCCAATTTATTACCATCTCAACTTTCGCTGGATCTACTGCAATTCCTCCTCCTGACACCACATGTCCCAAAAATATTATCTAGTCCAGCCAAAATTCACACTTACTGAATTTGGCATACAACTTATGGTCTCTAAGGGTCTACAACACTATCTCCAAGTGTCACTCATGCTCTTCAAGTCCTTTAGAATATATCAGAATATCATCAATGAAAATAATCACAAATTGATCCAATTAGGGCTTAAATATCCTATTCATCATATCCATGAATGCAGCCGGAGATCATCAATCCAAATGGCATAACTAGGAACTCATAGTGTCCATAGTGAGTCTTAAATGCAGTCTTAGGGATATCTTCCTTCTTAATTCTTATATGATGGTATCCTGACCTCAAGTCAATCTTAGAAAAAACTGAACTTCCTTGCAGTTGGTCAAATATGTCATCAATTCTAGGCAGAGGATACTTATTCTTAACAGTTACCTGATTCAGTTGCCTATAGTCAATACATAATCACATTGACCCATCTTTCTTTTTCACAAACAAAACTAGTGCGCCCCAAGGAGAAGCACTTGGCCTAATGAATCCTTTATCAAGCAACTCTTGTAGTTGTACTTTCAATTCTTTCGATATCAGTCTTGTTCTAGGCATTAGTTCAATCTCAAACTTAATTTCTCGTTTCGGTGGTAACCCAGGCAGTTCCTCAGGAAATACATCCTGAAATTCCTTCACCACTCAAATTTCATCTAGCTTAGAATCTTCATTAGTATAGTCCTTTACCACTGCAAGGTATCCTTGACATCCTTCATCAAGTAATGCACAGGCTTCTATCACTGAAATAAGTGCTATAGAGGGGTTGGTTTGACATCCGAAAAATTCACAACTAGATCGGTTAGGTAAAACAAACTGGATCACTTTTCTATGGCAATCCATCTTAGCTTGATACTTATGAAGCCATTCCATTCCAATGATAACATCAAAGTCATACATAGCCATCACAACTAGGTCTATTTCCATATCCCATCCCCCTATAGTTATCTTACACTTTTCACATACCAACATAGACAAAACCATATTCTTTAATGGCGTAGAAACACAAAGAGGTGTCTCAAGAGAGGTAGTGTCGATCTTACTCAACTGTTTATATCTTTCAGACACAAAAGAATGTATAGCACCCGTATCAAACAATGCATATGCCTTCTATCGTTTATAGAAATCGTACCTAAGATGACATTTTTGGAAGCTTCCGCTTCCTCTTGGGTGACCGCATACACCCTTCCTTGTGCTGGTGGCTTTTGTGGATTCCTTGGTAGATTTGGTCCAGCCGTACGTTGTTGCACTTGTCGCATTGAGTTGACATTTAGCTATGACCTCTCTTGTGGACAACTCCTCCTAAAGTGCCCCATCTGCCCTGTGACATCCGGATTTCCGGGTTCTAGATTCAATTGGATAAATAGGGTTGTTTTTGTTCAGTTGAAGCCAGGGATTATGAAATTAGGTTGCAAGTGGGCTATATTGCTAAGGAAAAATACCAATTGGAATGACGGGGTGTTGAATGAAATTATGGGAGTCAATTTAAATTGAATCAAGAGGGATTAAGGTCCAATTGGGAAGAAATCTTGGCAAAATTCGTATGCCACCTCTACCCCATATTTTAGCCTACCTAAATGCTTCTAGAAGGGGCAAATTTGTCTTGGAATTGTGAGTGGAGGGCAGCTCATGGTGGCCCACGTGCGCATGACCTAAGAGAGAGAGAGTGAGAGAGGAAAAAGGGGAAACCGGTTCCCCCTTCTCTTCCTCGTTGCTGCCTATCTTCCCTGCATCTTCATCTTCAGCTGCACGACACCATGGAAGCTAGAGACCAACGAACCAGAAGGCCGGAGTAGCGGTTCCTCTCGGCGTCGTCGCAGCAAGTAACCGGAACTAGAGTCGCCACCGTCCACTGCCTTGCCGCCCGCACGCCCTCCGCCCCCTTTCTCTTTCGTCGAGCTCTTCCCCGCCCCATTTCTACTGTTCGAAGCTTGCAAGTTGAAGAACAGAAGCAAAAGCAGCTCGCCTGGGTTCGGAGCAGCAGCCGACATCGCCGGGGGCCACCGCACGCCGCCTTGTCGCTGTCCGCTTCGCGCTCGCCCGTCATGCGCCGTCTACCCTGGTCCGATTGAACTGCTGTCCAACCCCTACTTCGCCTCTGGTCGGTCCCGTTCGGCCACCTACGGCCGCCGCCCGACCACCTCCGGCCACCGTCGACCCCGCCGAAGCTCCGCCTTGCCCTCAGCCGCCCTTGGCCGCCTCAACCGATGCCGGAACCACCTCAACCAGCCGCGCAAAGAGAGTGCAGAAAATGGGTTTGCGGTGAGGTTTTGGCCCGTTTTGGCCGCCTTCCCGAGCCCGGATGCTCGGCCCGCTTTGAGGAAAGTCGATCCTCGCGTCGAGCCCATCGTTTTGAGTGAGTTTTACTCACTAATGCCTTCTTAGTGCGCTAATTATACTTAAAAGTTGATTAGCGTTTATTAAGTGTAATTAGGTTGTTAGATTATAATTGATTAGTGATGATTAGTTAATTGCTTTGCATATTAGTTGTGTGATTAGTGTAATTAGATAGAGAATTGCCCGTAGTATTTATTGGATGCTTCTTGGGATTTTTCCTGTCCCTTATCGGGTGTTAATTAAGCGATTCGGCCTAATTGGAATTTTTAGGAATTAAATAGTAATTTTTGAAATTAATTAATTATTTAATTATTTATTTTCCGGAAATTCAAATGGGATTGCCAGTGATCGGAATATTATGCTGATGACTGTGGTGAAGTCCGTTTATTTAATTGGGCTTTATTTTGATCTAAATTGAATTTTAATATTTATTAATTAATTTTCGAAATTAATTAATTATTAAATTATTTTCCGGAAATTAATGTTGAGGTGACCGTCGACCGAATTTCGTGCCGATTGTCGTATTGGCGCAGTCCGCTTATTTATTTGAGCTCTACCTTGTATGAAATTAAATAAATTGTGATATTTTAGGATTTACCCTAAATTGATTGAAATTGAGTGAAATTGAATTATTGATTGGTGGATGGCCGAGTATGGCTAGTTAGCAATTGTAATGCCTTGTTGAGCTGTAAGTGGAGAGAGTGATGAGAACTAACTGAGAATTCTATTGGCCGAGACCGATCAAGTACGAAGTATAGACAGGCGTGGTTCGGTGATAAAGTACATCACTGTACGAAAACGACGCCTTAAAGAACGCACGTAGACTGTCTATGACTTACGGTAGGCATGGTTCGATGATTAAGGATATCACTATGCGAAAGCAGCGCCTTAAAGAACGCACATAAACTACCTATGAATTGTGACAGGCGTGGTTCGGTGATGAAAGACATCACTGTGTGAAAACGGCGCCTTAAAGAACGCAGGTAAATTGTCAGTGATTTGTGACCTATGACGGGCGTGGTTCGGTGATGAGGAATATCACTATGCGAAAACGGCGCCTTAAAGAACGCACATAGGCAGTCTGTTACTTATGTCACCTTGGCAAAAACGACGCCCGAGAGCATTGATGGAGCTCTGTGACTAAGTGTATTATTGGAGGTTATGTGAGATGGAGTGAATGACCTAGAAATGATTCGACTGACTTGTAATCGACTAGGTCGATTGATCGATGATTCGATCTGAGTGTGATTCAATGTGATTGATCACTGCCTTGATATGATGTTGCAAATTGATTGATTGAATGGAAATGACCGTGAGTGGTCTTCGTGGTGTGTAATCGATTAAGTCGATTAGATCGATGCTTCGATCTGTGATGTTATTACTTGGGTGCTTATTTGATTTGTGCTAATATACAGGTGGAATCTGAAGCCAAGGTAAGTCCTTTGACTCATGTTGTGCATAGGCAGCCCTAAGGTGTATTAGTTTACTAATCGGGTCTTAGGGGGTAGAACTTGCTGAGACGTTATCTCAGTGGTTATTGAATAACCATTTCAGGACCTAGATGAGGAGCCTAAGGAGCATGAATCTGATGAGGAGATCCCTGTTGAGGAACTCGAAGAGGAGTACATGGAAGAGGACCCTGAGGGTAACCCCGAGTACGACTCGAATGAGGATCGAAATCCTATCCTGTCTTGTCAGACCTTGTTTACATGTAAAAAGATGTAGTTGGGAACTTTTAGAAAGAAAAATATATGGCCTATTTTTCTATCCCATTGCTTTATTGTCTGGGGAATTATAACTGCTTCCGCATGTGCTATTAAAAATGAAAGGGTCGGCGATACATAGTTCTGGAATATCGCATTTGAAAATCGACCAAAAGTAAGGGATGTGTGCGTGCCTGAGGGTCGGGGCGTGACATCCCCATTTTGTGGTATCAGAGCAATGGTTAGGTATTGGAGTGATAAGGTGCGATGACCTATGGGATAGTAGTAGGAAAAGCCTTTAAATTCATGACTGGTGCATGTCTTTGGTAGTTGATTGGTAGAATTGTTTGTGGGGTTTGAATTGCTTGCTTTTAATTATTGTGGATTCGAAAGGCAGAGTGTTGACTTTGGCCAGCTTGAGCGTAAGAGTGCCACCGCAGGTTGGTACTAGTGTGGAAGCATTGATTGATCTTAAGCTCAATAAGATTGATTTGATGCAAGTGTTTCTTGGGATCTAGATGAGCTAGTAAGATCAAGATCAAGTTGTTGTTGTTGCTACACCTGTTGAGATCCAGAGTGGAGATATGATCTGGGATCGAGCCATCGCTTCCAAGTCAAGGTACAGATCCAGTTCAGGCAGAAATGGAAATCGGTCAGAGGAAAGACCGAGGTCGAGAGAAAAGTATTCTATTCCACCCAATAGGAAGGGCGGCATAGTCAAGTCAGTATTCAAACAAATGGAACATGTTGTTCCGTGGAAGATATGTTACATGGAAGATGGTATGGATCAGTCTCATGTATTTTGAGGACAGGAAATTGTGATAAGTGTCGCCAGTACGGATAGTGAACTATGGGGTATATGCATAAGTAGATGGAATCTCGACAACTGTTACTACTGTCACCGTTGATAGGACAGGTCAGAAGAAGTGTGCCATAGAACGCATTATGGAATTTTTTGAGATAGATCTCCGGTATAAGAAATAGTGCATGCTAGCACTTGACAGGAGGTAGAAGACTCACTAGGTGAGTGTCGAAAGTATGGAAGGAATGCATGGATTAATCCTATGTTCGAGAATGACTAGAACGTGCTTTGATGGTAGTGAGCACGGTCATTAGGTGAGGGACTATCAGTTGGAGTTCAGGAAGAACACCAACATTGCTACTACCAATGTGGTGCCAGTAGGATGGTAAAGGGAACAGGAACGGAACTGACCATGCCTTATTCAATGAAAGAATGTTTTGAGGTGATTTTATCAGAATAGTGCCAGAGAATGTTGGGATTGCAAGTGTGGAATTTCAGTTGTTTGTTAAGGCTGTAGGAAAAGAACCATTGACTAAAGTTGTACTTGATTGGCTGTTGGTGTACAACTCTATTGTTAAGTGTGGAAAAAATTGGCTCTGGAGCATTTTGTAGTGATGAATTGTTATAATGGAGTAACCCAGTTTATTCCAGGAGCAGGTAGAAGTGCCAAGTTTTATTGAGAGTCGAGAAGGGTTCTTGACTTCTTTAACCTCGTCACTTGAGGCAATCCGTTTGTTAGATGGAGGTTGCTTAGGTTACTTGACAATTGTAAAAAATAAGACAGATTGAAGAATTAAAAATTGAGGACTCCTCAGTAGTCCAAGAATTTCTGGAAGTGTTGCTAGAAGGATTGTCAGGCCTATCGTCAGTAAGTGAGATAGAATTTACGATCAAGCTAGCACCCGGAACAGAACCATTCTCTAAAGTTTCTTACCGGTTGTTGTTGCCTGAATTGATAGGACCAAGTGTGCAAGTGCGAGGATTGATGAATGAGGAATTCATGCATATTAGTGCATCGCTTTAAGGAACATTAGTTTTGTGCAAAGAGAAATGAAGATGGTTCATTGCAATCATGCATCAACCATTGTCAACTTAATTGGGTGACTTGTTATAAAGAGTGTGGATGTCTTCAAGGATTGACTTGAGGACAGGTTATTGTCAGTTGAGAACCAGGAAGGAGGTTATACTGAAGACGGCATTTTGCACTTGATTTTGCCCTTGTGAGAATAATGTAAAGCCAATTGATTTGACGAACGCTCCAGCCGCTGTCATAGATTTGACAAATCGAGTATTCAAAGAATAACTAGATCAATGGTGATCGTGTGGTGTAGCGACATTATAGGGTGTTCATTAAATGTTGAGAATCACGAGATGCCCCTAAGAATGGTCGTGTGGTTACAGGTAAAGGAATCTTCATGGACCCAGCCAAGATTGAATCAGTTGTTAATGGACCGAGACCGACATCAATGTCAGAGATCAGAAGTTATGGGGATTGGACAGATTACTACAGAAGGTTTGTGAAAGAATTTTCAGCATCAATATCATCGTGGGCTTGACCTCTAAAGAAAGAAGAGAAATTCATCAGCATAAAGGATAGTTTCCAGAGCTTAAAGGATGGGGTACGTATTGATGCAACATGAGAAGATTGTTGCATAACAGTTCCGCCAGTTGAGACTCAATAAGCGGAACATGAAACGGTGTCGTGAATAAGAATTTTAATAGGACTATAATAGTGATATCGGGTATCACCTTGGAGAAATGAAATGAGTTATTAATGTGTTGAGCCGAGAGTCTTCAATTGTGCATAGACTGGCTAAAGTATAGATTTTACTTGAAAATGGTTCACAATTTTAGTTTTCAAATTTGAGGTAGGCTACCTTTTGAATTCTATAGCCGCCCTCAAAATTGAGCCAAATGTTCAAGTTGGAATCAGCGCCTAGTTGACAGACAGAGATGTTCAGAAGATCTTATAAGATGATATTGGCAAGAAAGAACCTGATTTTAAGACTTTTGAAGATGGAACGTTTGGGTTCCATGAGTGATTGAATGCACTTGACAGTGTAGCACTCAGGGAAAAGATCTTGTCAGAAGTTCACTATAGTATTGCAGCTTTGACCAGATGGTACAAGTAAATCAGAATCAGCATTAGCTAGATTAGTAAGCTGATATGAAGATAAATACAGCTGAGCAGGTTGCAAGTGTCAGAGGTGTCAGTAAGTGGAAGCTCGGTAATGCGAACTGGGAGAATTTTTACCATCACTTGAAAGTCCTAAGTGGAAATGGAAATATATCACAATGGAACGTTGTGATAGGCTTACTAAGGATTCAGGGGATTACTGATACCATTTGAGAATAGTGGTTGATAGATAGATGGAGTTGGTCCACTTTGGTATAGTACGAATAGATATTGTTTTGAGTGTGTAGCATCCAGATTTCGAGCTCTAATTTCGATTAGATAAATTGGGCATTACATCGACGCGATTACAGTGTTTTTCTCTGAGTTGGCCACTCATGAGATAACTAGACTAGCTGGGTGAGTTATTAAGGACCTTAAGGCAAATAGACTTGAGAATTCGACCAGGGATCGACTTCTTGACCGTGCTCATCTTTAGAGATCATTGCGGCACAGTATAAAAATTGATTTGAAATCAGAAATAGATCGGCTCGACTGAGATGAATGACCGATCGTGGGTGACTCCACTAAATTGGAAAATTCTCATCGACCGGTACTAATTTGATGTTTCTATCGTTTTGGTGCCCTGTGTCCGTATTTGAACCTTTGAGATTTTCACGACAATCGAGAGTCGCCAATGTGTCGAGTGGGTTCCTTGTGGCTCGAAGAAAATCAACCACGGGTCATTTGTCCTAAAAAGCTCTGAACACTACCCAGTAGCCTAGGTCACACTAAAAGCGGGTCGGAGTGAAATTAACCGCCAATCTAAGTTCGATTTCAGAAATTGAAGATTCTATCTTATCATAGAGTGGGTATACCGAAGTGTGTGTGCATCAAATATTTTGCCGGCATGGAGTGCCGGGGATGAATTATATTTCGAATCTAAATCAGAGATTATAAATTTGGCAAAGTTTCAGAGGATTCTTTATTAAGCAGTGTATAGCAGATGGTACAGAATTTAAGTGGTGAAAAGAAAGTGAAGAAAGATTTCAGGCCAAAGTCGGACGAGTCGGTGATTGCAATTGCCAAGATCGGTGCGAGTTATATCGATCTTGACCGAAGTTCCCAATTTCAGCGATCGACGAGATAGTTTCTTTTTAATCGGTGCAAAGCGAGTGTACAGGATTTTAGTCGGTTGAGATGAGATCAGAAATCAGAAAATCGCAAGTCTAAAGTCAGCTCAAAAATCAGTGTTTACAGTTGTCAGATCAGTGTCAGAGTAAAGACTGCTCAGAACTATCAGAAATTTTGAATCGTTGAGGTTCGAAAGTTTATTAGTGAGCCGAGAAAAAGAGATCAGATGTGGATGACAAATTGTCTTATGTGAGAAGTGCAGTTCAGTTGTTGGTTTAGAAAGAGCAAATTCTGTATACCAAGATGGTCTCCTTAGTCGAAATGGTCAGACAACGCTACGAGACCGAATGATCAGTGTGGAAAAGTGAGACTCGATGAGACGAAAATACCCCCACCTTTTGTTTATGGATTGGTAAAGATTTAAATTTCGAGGACGAAATTTTTATAAGAGGGGAAGAGTTGTGACATCCGGATTTCCGGGTTCTAAATTCAATTGGATAAATATGGCCGTTTTTGTTCAGTTGAAGCCAGGGATTGTGAAATTAGGATGCAAGTGGGCTATATTGCTAAGGAAAAATACCAAGTGGAATGATGGGGTGTTGAATGAAATTATGGGAGTCAATTTAAATTGAATCAAGAGGGATTAAGGTCCAATTGGGAAGAAATCTTGGCAAAATTCGTATGCCACCTCTACCCCATATTTTAGCCTACCTAAATGCTTCTAGAAGGGGCAAATTTGTCTTGGAATTGTGAGTGGAGGGCAGCTCATGGTGGCCCACGTGCGCATGACCTAAGACAGAGAGAGAGTGAGAGAGGAAAAAGGGGAAACCGGTTCCCCCTTCTCTTCCTCGTCGTTGCCTCTCTTCCCTGCATCTTCATCTTCAGCTACACGACACCATGGAAGCTGGAGACCAGCGAACCAGTAGGCCGGAGTAGCAGTTCCTCTCGGCATCATCGCAGCAAGTAACCGAAACAAGAGTCGCCATCGTCCGCCGCCTTGCTGCCCGCACGCCCACCGCCCCCTTTCTCTTTCGTCGAGCTCTTCCTCACCCCCTTTTCTACTGTTCGAAGCTTGCAAGTTGAAGAACAGAAGCAGAAGCAGCTCGCTTGGGTTCGGAGCAGCAGCCAACATCGCCGAGGGTCGCCGCACGCCGCCTTGTCGCAAACCGCTTCGCACTCGCCCGCCGTGCGCCGTCTACCCTGGTCCGATTGAACTGCTGTCTAACCCCTATTTTGCCTATGGTCAGTCCCGTTCGGCCACCTACGGCCGCCGCCCGACCACCTCTAGTCACCGTCGACCCCGCCGAAGCTCCGCCTTGCCCTCAGCCGCCCTTGGCCGCCTCAACCGACGCCGGAACCACCTCAACCAGCCGCGCACAAAGAGTGCAGAAAATGGGTTTGCAGTGAGGTTTTGGCCCGTTTTGGCCACCTTCCCGAGCCCGGATGCTCGGCCCGCTTTGAAGAAAGACGATCCTCCCATCGAGCCCGTCGTTTTGAGTGAGTTTTACTCACTAATGCCTTCTTAGTGCGCTAATTATACTTAAAGGTTGATTAGCATTTATTAAGTGTAATTAGGTTGTTAGATTATAATTGATTAGTGATTATTAGTTAATTGCTTTGCATATTAGTTGTGTGATTAGTGTAATTAGATAGATAATTGCTTGTAGTATTTATTGGATGCTTCTTGGGATTTTTCCCGTCCCTTATCGGGTGTTAATTAAGCGATTCAGGCCTAATTGGAATTTTTAGGAATTAAATAGTAATTTTTGAAATTAATTATTTAATTATTTATTTTTCGGAAATTCAACTAGGATGGCCAGTGACCGGAATATTATGCTGATGACCGTGGTGAAGTCCGTTTATTTAATTGGGCTTTATTTTGAGCTAAATTGAATTTTAATATTTATTATTTAATTTTCGAAATTAATTAATTATTAAATTATTTTCCGGAAATTAATGTTGAGGTGACCGTCGACCAGAATTTTGTGCTGATTGTCGTGGCGCAGTCCATTTATTTATTTGAGCTCTACGTTGTATGAAATTAAATAAATTGTGATATTTTAGGGATTTACCCTAAATTGATTGAAATTGAATTATTGATCGGTGGATGGCCGAGTATGGCTAGTTAGCGATTGTAATGCCTTGTTGAGCTGTAAGTGGAGAGAGTGATGAGAACTAACTGAGAATTCTATTGGCTGAGACCGATCAAGTACGAAGTATAGACAGGTGTGGTTCAGTGATAAAGTACATCACTGTGCGAAAACGACGCCTTAAAGAACGCACGTAGACTATCGCATTTGAAAATCGACCAAAAGTAAGGGATGTATGCGTGCCTGAGGGTCGGGGCGTGACATGCCCACAACCAAAACATTTCGGTGGGTTATTACAAAATCGTGGCCCATGCCGTCCACCACATCTCTGACAAATATTACCTTGGTAGGGTATCCTCCTTAGAACTGGGCCACTCTTTGCTTTTCCAGAATTTCCAAAATTATTATTCTTCTTAGATTCCCAGGGGTAACCTTATCCAAGATAAGGTCTCTTACCCCTTCGATCATCACTAAAGGTCATCTGCCTCTTAGATTCCGATTGCTCTCTCACTAACTCTTGCTCCACCAACTATGCCCTCTCATAGATCTCATTATAATCCCTTATATTCAAAGGCACTAGTTGTTTTCTAATATCCACCCTTAATCCTTTCAGGAATATCTTAGCCTTTTCCTCTCGATCATCAACCAGTCTTGGAGCATACTTAGACAATTTAGAAAATGTTGCTTCATACTGGTCCACTGTCATCTCCCTTTGTTCTAACTGAACAAATTCCGTAATCTTCTTATCTTTGGCACAATCAGAGAAATGCTTTCTATTGAAAGCCCTAACAAACTCATCCTAGTTTATATCAGTACCTGGTGGAAAGATTGTGTCTCTTGAAGCTCTCCACCAAAACTTTGCATTTCCCTCCAGTTGGTACTCTGCCAAGGTTATCTTTTCAGCATCGCTACAGTTCAACAACTAGAAAATCTGTTCCATTCCATCAATCCAATGTTCCACCTCCTCAGGACTTCCCACTCCACTAAACTTAGGCGGTTTCAACGTTAGGAATTGTTCCAGTGGTCCTTGAGTACAGCGTTCTGCTCCAGGTTGTTGCTGAGCTTGCCTTTCCATCAGATTTCCTATATTGGCCAATGCCTGCACGATATCTTCCATTCGGGGTTCAACCCTTGAAGCAAAGGCTTTAGCCCTCGATGGATGAGAACTCCCAGTTCGTACCATGATTTTCCTACAGTTTTCCAAGCATTCGCCTTAAGAACAATTTACGACTCGATGTCATTGGTCAGATAATAAAATAAGGTTATCACTAAAGTTCCATAAGTAACATAAAAATGTTACTGACACACAAAAGTAACATTGCACTAGTCACCAGAGATCTACGAGTGAATACACATCACCCGTTGTTCAAAGTTAGTCAACTACTCTTGGTTAGTATCCTATGGTGTGCATCATTCTATATCCTCATTTTCATTTAAGGCTCCTTACCACTCCATATAAAAACCTTTGCTCTGATACCACCCGTTGTGGCACCCCCGAAATGGCCCCCGATCCGTTGGGGTCGCCACAGTTCGCTTACCTTTCTCTTTCTTAACCTGAAGGTCTAACAATCCTTGGCGTTATATCTTTCAGACGGTCCCTACGCAGCATATAAATGTATAGCGGAAGCAAAGTCACATCTCCCTGTCCCAAAAATTTTGAAATGATGCACACCCACTAGACAGTTTTATAAGTTAAGCCGAACACTTTTATTTACATAGGTCTGATAGACAATATTGGTCGGTACATCAAAATTTGCCGTGGTTTTCTATACTTGGCTTCATAACAAAAGATAACCCGACCTCCCTCTGGCTTTCCTTTCCATACAGCCCTACACAAGTCTATCAATTAGTGTCGGCAGTCCAAAAAGCTTCATCTGCTACCCGTCACACTTGATCACACCCAGCCCAGTCCATTAGCTGGCGGCGGCGGCAACATCCCGAGCATGATCCCATCACAATGGACCTATACTGACAGAAACTCCTGAGTCACTGGGCCATTAGGTGAACCGATGTCATACATGACTAGAACCCACACTCAAATAAAAACCAACCCTCGTAACTCAGGATAAGGGTGCTCTAAACACTCGCACTTAACATCAATGGAAGCGTCGTAAAATGTACAGGGGGTGACTAGTAGCAGAGACATATCTTCTAATCTGAAATGTTAGTCCCCAAACGGGGTGAGTACAACCACTCAGTAGTAAAAGATTCATCAAGCTATATCAAGTAATACCATCAATATCTAGACTCATGCAAGATAGACAAAATCAGGTAGTCGATGGATCAATATACATTAAAATCATGAAATCATTTAATGTAATGGCAAATGCAATTTCAAACGATTCAGATGCATCATGTCCAGTTACACCAGTCCCGATCATAGGGCCAAGCTGTAATGACACGTCACATTCCATGCCATACAATTTAGTCCCATAACCAGACCACACTCACACTTAATATAATCATCAGTTTTAATCATTCAAATGGTTTTATCCCCCTAGAGGACCAATGTTTGCATCCTTCTGGGATTTCGCACCCACCCTGGCGTCGAGAAAGCCTCCGACATTCAACCACTTAGGGCCACCGAGCATCTGGAGTGAATCACACCTCCAGGCATCTCGTACCCCACCTAGCATCACGAGGAACCTCGGGGGCCTCCCATGAGAATGGTTACCCCGGCCATCCGGAATTACGTACCGACAAGCATACAATCAGGCATCCCGAAGCTCACGGGGAAAAACCTCCGGCATTCAGCCACACAAGGCCACCGGGCATCCACAAGGCATCGACTCATTCGATCCTTTGGGCATCCCGACTCCCGGGGTATCGCTAACCCGAGGGTCCAATGGCAACAATTAACATCTTAATTTCAGAAAAACACTTTTTAATGCAATGACAAAATGTCCATTGAGTCTCATTACATCTCAATATTGCATGATATGCCAATGCCAGTATCATCATGTCACATAACCACTCGAGATGCATTTACCTTTGGGACAAATTGAGCAAATTCGGAACAAAACAGCTCAAGCTTCACAATGCACAGTTTTAGAAACAATTTCGGAATAACCTCTAAATGAACTCAGAAAATTCTGAAATTTGGATATCTTATAAAAAAAGACCTAAAGAAAAATTTTCATGAAAGAAAGTAAGTCAGATTCATTGCATATCAAGAGCAGTAATCACTATACTCTTTACTGACATTCTGTAATAGCCTCCAGATTTAACATTTACAAGGAAAATCGTTTTGCTGACCAAAACTTGTTCATTTACTCTCAAATTTTGATATGTTATTCCTAATGATGTCTCCTACAACTTTTATTAAGGGTTCGGAGTCCAATTCTATCTAGCAAATTATAGAAAATTCACATAATCATCGAAGGTCAAGCTATTCTCTACAAAACAGCTTACTGTTTTCAATAAGTACACTTCTATCTTCATATTTTTTATATTCATATGACCATAGTTAAATGTCGAAATCAATCTAAAACGATTCCTTTCCTTATCTTCATCTTTAGAAATCAAGGCGACGCAATAAAAAGACTTCCTATCTAAATTTTTCTAAAACAGAATCGTTATATGCAGTTTTCTTCGTTGCTAGCTCAATTAAACCATTTATTTCTCTATTAATCTATGTTACAACACTTCAAGACTCTTCCACAGCAACTAAGAGTACTTTCAATAGGTTTTTCTTTAACAAAGAAACCTTCCACAGCTGGGTTCAAGCATATATTCATCCTTAAGCTCACTCACCGCAACATACACTACATCTCTTCACTCGGCAACCATTTCCTTACCTCACTCGACAACCACAGCTTACTCACACATAGATTTCGAAACATACAATGACTTATAACTTCAATCTAGTACTCATCAAGCTCAATCCAACACAAAACAGTAACTTCACATTCAATCCTCCACAGATTGGCATTCAATTTTCATCTCAACCCTTCCTCAAGTCTATTGCACTACACTAGACAGCAACAGCACTACATCACATAGATTAATGAACTTCTACTTGCCCCAAGCTCTTCTACTTGCTTACAAGCAAAAACAAGGGCTCGGGGGTCTCGGCTTGGCTCAACGGCGATGGAGACCGGCGGTGATGACGGCGGCAGCTCGATCATGGGCACAAACGGAGGGCTGTCTTCCTTCTCTGCCCTCACTCGCTCGGACCGCTCGCTGCTCACTTGAACTCTCTCTTTGTTTCACTCGCTCACCCTCTGCTCACTCTCGGTTCCTCTCTCTCTCTCTCTCTCTCTCTCTCTCTCTCTCTCTCTCTCTCTCTCTCTCTCTCTCTCTCCTTGGTTCCGTATTCTTTTGGTTTATGTGGTTTGTTGAATCATTAATCACTTGCATGTGTTTTCCTTTGGTGGCTGCACGCACACAAGACAGCTGGAGAATGGTGTGTCTTCAGCATGCGGCTCCTTTGCTGGCCACCGAATGGAAGAGCAACGTGGAAGTTGCTGGGCTCCTCTCTGTCAACACTTGGGAAAGAAGCTGAGGATTGTTGACTGGATTAGTCAACAATCAAGGGGGCTTCATGGGCTGCTTGGGCCTGAAAATTGTGGCTAAAAAGTCCTTATCAAATGGCCCATCATCTCCAAAAATAAGCCCATAATTTCTGTACAATTACTAAGCATTTGGTTTCCACAGAAATTAATTTGATATCCCCATAGTCAATCTGCTTCATATACAAGGATATAACCGAAGTTCTTGTGTGGATAAGGGATTTTGATCAAGCGACATGGTGGCAAAATTTTCATTTCCTTACTTGCCGAATCGCACTAAGAAATGATGTTCATGATCCTCATGCTCGGTCCAATTCCTCAATATTTTGTCCTTAAATTCAGCATGCGTGTTCCTCATGCATGGCCGAATTCCATCCCTTCAATTCTTAGAAAAATAATATCAGTCGATCAAAGTCCAAAGATTTTCTCTTGTTGCATGATTGATCAATCCATTGCTAAACATATGATATCAATCTAATAAATAAACAAATACAAATCAACGCCCGTAAACGATATCAATGCCACAGTTCGACGATACTTCTGTCGATAGTCATGGACCATCGCATACTCAAGGATCACCAAAATTTCTCGGATGCCACGATAGCAAACATAGATCAACATATTGTGAAGCATAAGAAGTAAATGTGCATGGATCAATTCATTTTCGTTCAAGATTGCCTGTCTAAGTTCTAGAATACTTAGTTATCAGATTCATCTAATGTACACACTAGATATGCATCTAATCCGAGAATTTCAATAACAAATCCTAAAACGAATAGCTACCAAATTCTGAAATGAAAGGAAACGAAATACAAGTAGAGTCTATACAACAAAACTAATGTACCGATCAAGCAAAGGGAAGCTCTTAGTCAGAATCTAAATTGAAGCACACATTGATCTAGTTCAGGAATTTTATGAAACAGGTGGTAGATATTTCTATCAAAGGATCTAGATGCAGAAATAAGAGAAAGGTGTTATCACAAAGAGGCAACGCAGCATGCTGAAAGTCATCAGGAAAGTCTCAAACGCGACTAGATTTCACACTGGCGAAATTGGAGGTTGGGACACCTGGAGTGCCATAACTTGGCACGGAGGGACACTTAAGTGCCATAACTTTAAAATGGTACACTTAAGTGCCATTGTCAGAGTAAAATGGAACACTTAAGTGCCAATCCGGCCAAAAACCGGCCAAAATGCAGACGTGGCATTTTTCGGTGACATGCTTAAGTAATGTCGCAATTTTTTTAAAAAAAAAAAAGCACACGTGGAGGAGGAAAACGACGTCGCCCCATCCACTGTGCATTTGGCCAAACTAAACGACGTCGTTTTTCCTTAGCGTTAAACGACGTCATTTGGTTTATTTGGATCTTAACCTTTCGTCAGTTCACACTAGGTCTGACGTTCTCTCCATCCATCGATGTTCACAGCTCGCCGTTCACAGGTGATCGCTCACCGTCGTCGCTCACCGTCGTCGCTCACCATCATCACTCACCGTCGTCGATTTGCTCAGTTTTTTTCTCTTCTTCCTCTCCCCTATGGTGAAATTAGGGCTCTGACTCGTTTATTAGGGCTTGGACTTGAAATTTGGGGGTCGGCTGGGAAAGCTCAGGCTTGATGTGAGATTTATGGCTCAAATGTGGTGCTACAATCCTATTGGGGGCTTCGAATTGACAGTTTAGGAGCGGCATTGAAATATATGCTCGGTGTAGGGCTCGACGGGGGGAAAATTAGGGCTCGGTGTAGGGCTCGACGTCGCCTCATCCATTGTGATGTGTGATTCATTCAGGGTGTTGAATTGTGATGTGCGAAAGTAATTTGTAGTGGTCGGATGTGAAATGTGCGATGATTGGTGATTGTTAGGTTTCAGAGTATTGGACTTTGGACATGTTCGAATTGAAGGTTGTGGGGATGGGGACTTCTGGATATTTTTTTAATAAATTGCATTGTTGAGGACCCATGCTGAGGAATCTCTCCATATTTTAAAGGAATGCGACGGCATAATCAAAGCAGTTGTCGGGTGGTCCCATCTTTATTTTTATTTGTCCTTGTCCCGAGGCCTCTTGTTTTCAAGCTGTAGCTGTCGTCTGACCGCATCTTCCCTCTCTCTTTCTTTTTTTCTTTTCTTTAATAAAGAGTGTAGGGACCTCCACTTGCAATTGTCTATTCTTTGTGAATGTGGTCCCAAAATTTAATTGTATATTTGACCACTTTTGTTGCAGAAATGGCACATAAAGACTATGTTGCTGTCATCGTTTACTACGGTGGAGATTTTGTGATTGGGGAGGATGAGTGGGAGTATGAGGGGGGGAATGAGGGTACTATCTTTGTAAATATAAAGAAGGCATCTTATATTGGATTTATTAGGGATATAGTGACATTTTTGCCTTGTAAAGTACAAAAGTTACTGTACTGTGTTCCTGAGAAAGGCTTGAGAGATGGTTTGAGAGTTTTGGAAGATGATAATGGTTTTAGGGATGTCTTATATCATTATCTTCATGGCGAAGAGGCGAAAGTGTTTGTTGAAAACAATAGTAATAGTGAGAACGAAGATGATGACAGAGATATCACCCAAGTAGGAGAAGGAGGAGATGGTATTCAAGCTAGTACTGAGGTTAGGGATGAAGTAGGGCATGATGGACAGGATGGGGAGGAGAGGGGCGCAAATGCTGTTCACCATAGCGATTGTGACATGGGTGATGTCATAATCACTGAATTAAATTGGGAAGTAGCTGAATCCAGTGACGGTGATGATGACGATGACGATGACGATGAAGGGTTGGTTGCTGAAGCTAAAAATTTATTAATCTTAAGTGACACCGACGATGAGGAGCTTACACAGTCAAGGAAAAAACAAAAGGACTTTTCGTCAGATAGATTTGCAACTTTGCATGTAGCTGTTCATCCAAATAGAGACGAAGGCCCTACAAATGTTGGTGTTGCTGGCCAGGTCCTGGAGACAGATTATGAAGAAAGCATCGACACCGCAACTTCCCAGGACGAAGTTGAAGAAGATCAACGAGCTGTGCATAGAAGGAAAAGTAAGTTTCCTTCCTATGATCCATCTGTTGCCTCTCCTACTTTGTCAGTATGTATGAAATTCCATGATGCGATACAATTTAGGGAAGCTATACTGAAGAACTCTATTGCTGCACAAAGAAATATTGATTTCATTAGAAATACCAAGAAATTTGTAAGAGCTAGGTGTTCGCAGCAAAACTGTCCATGGAAGATTTACGGTGCGTTTGTTAAGAAGAGTGGGTCTTTTCAGATTAGAGCCTACCAAGAGGAACACACTTGTTCCATTAATTTTCAAAACAAAAGGGTAACAAGTGCATGGTTGTCCAAGCACTTCTTCGATCTGATCAAGGTGATGCCTGAGATGAAAATTGCTAACTTTAGGATGCTGGTGAATGAGCGTTTAGGCATCAATGTATCTAGGAATCAGTGCAAAAGAGCAAAGCAAAAGGTGATAAAGATACTTATTGGTCAGTATGCTAAGGAATATGGGCAAGTGTGGGAGTATGCTTGGGAGTGTAGGCTGTAAAACCCTACAAGTAGAGTGTATGTAGAGGTGATTGAGAGACCGCTTCCTAATCATGGGACCAAGTTCAATAAGTTCTATGTGTGATTTGATGCATGCATATGAGGATTTTTAGCTGGTTGTAGACGGATTATAGGATTGGACGGCTGTTTCTTGAAGGGCTTGTGTAAGGGAGAATTGTTGGCAGCGATTGGAAGAGATGCGAATAACCAAATGTTCCCACTAACTTGGGCTATTGTAAAGATTGAGAACAAGGACAATTGGTCCTGGTTCTTGAAAAATCTGATGGTTGACTTGGAGATAACAAATGGGGAAGGGTGGGCATTCATGAGCGACCAACAAAAGGTAATGCTTGCTTTTTGAAAAATTTAGTCAATAGTTTGCTTTGCTTTGTAATATGAACATGTCATTTGCTCTAGTATTTCTTACTTTGAATTATTACAGGGATTGGTTCCGGCAGTAGCCGAGTTGTTGCCCATGCTGAACATCGAATGTGTGCACGGCACATATACGAAAATTGGGCAAAGAACTATAAAAGGGGATAAGCTGCAATTGCAATTTTGGCAATTAGCAAAGAGTGCAAACATGGCTGACTTTAGAATAGCCAAAGAAGGACTACTTCAGTTGACAAAGGAAGGTTGTGCTACCTTATTTCAACTAGAACCGAAGCATTGGTGCAGGGCATTCTTCAGTGAGGAGTTCAAGTGCAATAACGTTGACAACAACATTTGTGAAGTCTTTAATTTGAAGATAATAGATGCCAGATGCAAACCAGTCATCTCAATGCTTGAAGATATACGAGTTGCGGTTATGACTCGACTGCAAAAACAAAGAGATGAGGCTGCAAAGTGGACAAGACAATATGGTCCTAGGATTGTCAAGAAATTGGATGAGAACTTGGCTGCAAGTACGCATTGTCATCCCATTTGGAATGGAGATGACGGATATGAGATAATGAAAGGTGCAGATAAGTATGTTGTCAATCTAGGAAGTAGGAAATGTTCATGTAGAGCATGGTAAGTAAGTGGAATTCCATGTGCACATGCCATATGTGCCATCCAATTGAAGGGCAACAATACAAATGATTACATCAATGATTGGTACCATAAATCAAAATATCTTGCTTCTTATCAATTCATGATACAGCCAATTAGAAGTAGCAAGTTTTGGGAGCCCACGGATCATGAAGCACCTCAACCTTTACCACTGAAGAAGAAAATTGGAAGGACAAAACGAAGACGAAGAATGGCGGAGGCAGAGGTCTCAGGTCAGCAAAGAATGAGCAAGTAGGGTGCAAAGATCAAGTGCTCTTATTGTCGCATAATAGGCCACAATATTAAAGGTTGTCAATTGAGGAAGCAACAACAACCGTGGAGGCAATGTGAAGGGCCTAGTGAAGAGATAGTTGGAGAAATGCACACAATAGGGCCAAGTGAGTCAACTGTTCTTCAGTCAACAAGTAGAACCCCAGTAAGTAATGAAATTTATTTTATGTTTATGTTGCTTTCTTGTCGTTTATCATAAAAATGTACATAATATCCTATTTAGCATTGTATGTAATGTGTTTGTTAGGTCATAAGAAGAACCTCGCAAAGTCATGAAAACCGAATAGCCTTTGTTCGAAGAAGGCAAGGTAGAAGACAGCCGGTGAAGGATTGGCCCAAGCAGATCACGGCCAGGTGAAGGATTGACCCAAGCAACATCAGGGCCAGCTGAAGGATTAGCCCAAGTAGCATCACGGCCAATGCAGTCGATTGTTCTTCAGCAACGAAAGAAATACCCAGTGGTAAATTCAACCAATTTGTATTCAGTTTTTATTATTATATGTCTCGATATTATATTTATGGTATCTTTTGGTCTCTTTCTCAGGTTCGAAGAAAGCAAGTTGGAACTCAACTGCCAACTGAAGGGCCATCACAGGAGCCACCTCAAGGATCATCACAGGGGCCACCAGAAGAATCACTGCAAGAGGCACCCCAAGTACCACCACCAGTACCACCAGAAGGCCCAACAGAAGGAGGTGTCACTGAAGTTGAAGGGCTACACAGAAGGACAACTAGAACAAGGCCAGGTGAAGGGGCAGGTACACAAAGGCCATCTAGAAGATGCCCAACATAATTGGTTGAAGAAGCCCCTGCTGTAGTTAAAGGGCCCAAGAAAGCAGGAAAAATGGGCAACAAATCACAAGTTCCTGAAAGTGACGCCCCTATTCAAACAAGATGGGCACTTGGAAAGAGGTTAAGACAATATGGCTATGGCCTTTATACAGATAAGCGTACTGGAACAGTTATTCTCAATGTAAGTTTTATTGGCTGCATTTAATTTAATTTTAATTTATGCTATAGATTTTTGCTAACAATTTATTGTTTTTTTGTAGCCTGGGAGAAGTTCAGAGGTTCTTATCTCAAGCCCAACTCAAGAATCGACGGCTGCACCAACAAAAAAGAAAACATCAACTGTGCCAACAAAAAAGAAGAGAAAGAACCCAGCTCCAGCTCCAGCTCCAGCTCCAGCTCCAGTTCCTTTTGATTCAATTCGGCATAGGACATTTGCAGCTCCTTCTGAGTCAATGGATACTGAGAAGGTTGAAGAAGAAGTTGCACATCCAGTTAGAAAGAGTGCCAGAATTATGAATCAAGTGAAAGGCCCATCGAAAGGTGCACGAAGAGGGGGTGTCGTGCATATTGATTGATGAAATGAGATGTGATAGGATTTGTGGAGCTTAGGAGTCAAAACAGTTATGTAAACGTTGATGTTGTCAGACTTTCTATCTATGGATGGTTATCTTTTTTTTCTTTAGTTTTTCATTCATTGATGTTGTCAGACTCAGACTTGATGAAATATCAATGAAATGATCTTGCACTGCTTGTCAATTTATGTTGTTGTTTATCATGGATTCTGCTTTTACTTGTTGCTGCTGCTGTTGGTGTTCTGTGGTGATAGCTGGAGTGCTGGTGTATCTGGAGATGGTGGATGGTGATGTTTGGTGGTAGTCAGTTTGTTGTTGGGGTGCTAATGTGGTGGCTGGGGTGCTGGTGTGGTTGGTGGTGATGCCTGGTGATTATCGGTTTGTGGTGGGGGTTATAGGCTTAAGCAGCTGCACCTACACCTGGTACAAGTGTGCAGTTTGCACATCTTACACCATGTGTACTGATGCAAACTAGTGCAAGGCTCAGCTTGCACTAGTATCTTGTGCAGCAACACTACCAGCATGGTGGTGGCTGGAGCACCTAGTGTGTAGTGTGGCTAGTGATGATGGTGATGGTTGGTGGTGCAGTCGGTTCTAGTGGCTGGCGCAATTTTGAGAGAAAACCCACAAAAAAATTGGCACTTAACTGATCCTATTCTAAAAAAACTTGGCACTTAACTGTTCACTTTTAACTACAAGTGACACTTAACCGATCACTTTAACAATAACTTGACACTTAAGTGATCCTTTTTTCATCGCGACTAGCACTTACGTGATTATTAAATACAACTTATGGCACTCAGGTAATCACTCATGTTTGTCTTGTGTATATGTTGGTTTGCATCAAAACAAAGAAGATGATTCTGCATCAAAACAGAGAAGATGGTGGTAAACTTATGGCAACTCCATACGATAGTACAAACAACAACAAAGCCACAATGATCTTATGAAACAACACAAACTTCTTCGCATCTTTCAAAAAGGAAAAAAAAAAACCCTACGTTTAATCCAGAACAACACCATTTTTAACTATGGCAGCCAGAGAAACTTTTTCTCATTTTCAAGTACTTTACATTTCATCATAAAGTACAATAGACAACAAAACAACACCATAATACATGCTTGGTAACACTTTCGTTCAATTTTCATCATTGAAACTTCATTCTTGAAAGGTTTAGTTGAGATGCTTGAGCGTGCATTGAGACTTCATTCTTGAAAAGTTTAACTGAAGACGCTTGAGGTTGCATTGAGTCAACATCGTCCAAGTCGTCCACGAACACAGATGGAGATTGCTGTCTTTTATGAAGTAGATCCAATATCACCTCTGTGGCTCGGTTAGAGAACTTCTCATCGATCCATTTGAAGTATTTGCACTTCGACGCTTCTTTATATTGGGCGCATCCATAAAATCTTCTTCCAGGATTGATTTGAGTCCACGATGTTCTTCTTGGACTCGGTAACCCACAAAAACAAAAACGCTGGCCTTCTCCTTCACTACGGTGAGAGGAAATTGAGGTGCTGCTGCGAGTCCTGCTCTCCATTTCCAAGATTCGACGAAGGAATTTTGGGAAAATGAAAATTAGGGTTCGAGACTTGAATTCGAGCACTTCAATAGGGATTTTGGCCGATTTAGGGTTTTAGATTTGGGGCATTTGGGAAGACGACGTCATTTTTGGAAGATTTTGGGCTTTTATTATGCAGACGACATTGTTTCTGGTGTGTTAGAGCCGACTCAGCTCTCCGGCGAGCCACGTAGGAAAAAAAAATAATAAAATATTGCCACGTAGGATTTCCAGCAAGGGTCGCCGGAGGTGGCACTTAAGTGTCCCACTAGAAAAAAAAAAAAAGTGGCATTTAAGTGTACCGTTTTGAAGTTATGGCACCTAAGTGTCCCCCCGTGCCAAATTATGACACTTGTCTGTACTTCTGCCGGCAGAATTGAGTACTTGGTCTTTACCTTCAACAGAAACAGAGTATGTGGATTTACCTTGACGAAGAGTAATAGCTGACTGCGATTGGTGATCAAATCAAAGGAATGAAGCTTCTGGAATTGTAGCACCAAAGACTGGAACAGGCTAAAGGAGGGAGAAGGAGAATCAAGCACTTCGTTGAAGTTGGCCCAAAAAACGGAAGTGAACAGAGCGCTTCCTGTAGCTGCAAAGCTGGTGGTGTTGGGGAAGTGGCCTGCGACGACAATTGGTGATGGAGAGAGGGATAAGGATGCATAGAGGAAACCGAGAGAGAATCACAACTGAACATGAGAACTCCTTCCCTCTACTCTCTGCTTTATTCTCTGAAGTTCAAATGTGAAGAGACTATAGCGGTCGGCGATCGGAGACAAGGCCGGCCACCAGTGGAGTGGAGGTGGCCGAGTATGAAGAGGGAATGGCGACCTAGAAGCTCCTGGAAATTGATGATGCGAGAGAGAATTTGCTGAGTTCCGTGTATGTGCATTCTCTCAATTCTACTCTACCCCGCCGAATGCATATATGTATAAGATACGTATATATGGACGCGAGGCTGTAGTGAGATGGATCGAACTTTTATTTAGTATTTTTTATAATTTTCATATACTTCTTGTTTTTACAAAAAAATGCATGTTGGACTTGCCGACTAAAATTCAGGTATAAATAAAAGAATGACTTTTATTTGTTTTTTTTTTAATCAAATGGAATAAAAATTATGTGTAAAATTTATGAGAAAAATCCAGTGTTTTTGTATTGACAGGACGAGAATCTCATTCAACGAGAGAGAGAGGAGTATTGCAAGTGACGACTAATGTTATGTATTTATTGGTTTATAGGTGGTGTAGTGTTCTATTGTAGTTAACTTCTAAAATATAACTTAACAAACAATCTAGCGTAGATTGAACCTTCTTTGCCACTTTCAAGATAAGTTGTGAATATGCTCAGCAGCTGCATAGTCCCTATCATATATGGATTGGTTGCAACCATTAATTTCGATATGCCCCCATTAGGGTCATCTTGACACACGCACTCAAGTGCCTCGGAGGTCCTCCTCGTCCTCCAAGGGTCTGATCTGTGCCAGGTTCATCTCGTCATTAGCGAACACTGTCTACTTGAAGAACCTAGACAAAGGGGACATCATGATTTTCCCTTGGGGCTATTGCACTTCCATATGAATGCTGGCACCGGTCCAACTCCTACCATAGTCTGCTTTAGCAGTCCGAGCCCTGGGCTTCAAATCTTGGACTTTGCTCTGTTCGCTAATAATTATCCTTCTAAGGTGGTGGAGGGCACCACTTTCCTTTATGATGCCCAGGTTAAGAAGCTAAAGGGGGTTCTTGGTGGCACTGGGTAAGTGACTAATTCCATTTTGGTCGAGAATCCATCCATTAACAATCACCACCTTTTCAGGCCTCTTCAAAACATGACCAAACAATAAAATAAAAAAGGCCTCTTCAAAAAAATGAAAAGAAATAACAATTCGGCTTATATGCTCATCAATGGTTTTCCATGGATTTTTCTTGTAAGCTTGTATTTGGTTTGCTTGTGTGTTGAAGTGAGTCATAGGTGTAGAGATATGATTATTAGTGCTTTCTAACTTCTTGTTCTGTTTGGACTATGGAGCAAGGCACCTCCCTCTCTTTGTCGAATTTTGAGTAGATGAATAAAAGTATGTTGCTTCGTCAGTTCCCTGAGAACCAATGTTCATCTGGGAAAAAACGTTCTCGACAAGTCAAGTGATGTAGTAATATCATCCACCCATTGTGGATGTGATTACAGTAGAATTGAGATCCTATCTATAGAGGGATAAACTAACGTTTGGTAGTGCATTCATATAATGACGGCTCATGTCGTGTCGTGTCTTTGACCCAATCAAAGCATTATTTAGTAATAACACATCGTGCCAACACATTCAATATGTTCATTTAGTAATGTTCGAGGCTAACTGGACCAATTCATTGATGCAACTTTTTTGCACATGACATAATTAAAAAGGATTGTCATGTGAGCTACGCAGATTCAATTTTAGAGCCTAACTTTGGACTTGTTTCTTTTTCCTTTTTTTTCGAAATACACTAGAATCTTGTCGTGATCACTTGTGCAATGAACCAGTATTGGATGCGTCCGAATCATGTGAACTTAGCTCACATTCACCGTTAGACCAGTGGGTTCCACATCAGGTCCACTTCATCCAATGGTACATGTGAAAGGGGCTCACATGCATTGGGTGCATCTAAGGTTTTTTTTTCTTCTACAAGACTCAATGTGCCTTAAAAGTGTTGAGGTGCTGCGAATGATTATTTTTTTGACCATAGGTTTATAAAATGTAGAATTCACTACTGTTACAACCCATTTTTGGATTCTTGCGACTCTCATGCCACCGGAAAGCTCGACTCACTATTGTTAGGTATAAGTATTGTTTAGTTTAGATCCTTAGGTTTTAATTTCGTCATGTGTTTTCCACAAAAAGGATGCTCTTTCGTTTGAGACCAACAAGGGTGTTGGCCAAATGATATCTTATTGGAAAGCTTACGATAAACTTAGGTGCTCACGAAGTTTCGGGGTGAGATGAGGTAATTCAAGGAAATGATACTAGCATTTTAATATTAATCTATCTGTCAATGAATATAAAAGTGGGTAAAACTAGCATGACAATGACTCACGTGGCACACTCTTGTGCAAGCTCCATGCACTGATTTGCTTTTTATGTCAGTTAGCAAACCTAATACGTGAGCAGAGGTCTAATTCTAGCAAATATTTAAATTTTCATATCTAATTCTTATGAGAATTTTTATAATAAATTGTTACTGATTTAGAAGAAATAAATGTTGACATAAGTTATTTAGGAGCAGTTATCAAGTCAGTCCTAAACTTATTGTGCGGAGGTCAATTCAAACCTAAATTTTCCTATTTTGCCCATTGAGTTACTTGACACTAGAATTTCGCCGATAAAAATTAATTCACAAATTAGAGATTATGACATAGATTTGTTATGCCCAACCCATTTAAGCTTCAAAATCAATAATCCCCTGAGCTTCATCCAACGGCATATGGAATCCTGACGATTTTTTCTCTCTCACCAGAAGTCCATCGATTTGAGGCTCGCCGGAGGTTATTCTCAGCCGACGACAGCCATAGACATCGAGCACTCTCCCCTAGTGATACGGAGGTCATCCATCATACGCACAGAGGCTGGACGAAAAACGGAGGAGTCTTATCTCATCTTCCATTTTTCTTATCTCACAATTTATGTGGACAAAGTTCTGTAATTGGTATATTTCCAATTCTATAGTTCTTAGGAATAAAGTAGTACATTTGGTATCATTTCTATCATCGGTATTCTTCATATGTAGATAATTTTGATTATCCAACCTTTCATCTGAAGAGCATTTATAAAGAAAATCAAATCCTCAAAAAGTCATTCCGTGACCAAAGTTATATTACATGATTGCACGAGCTTTGTAATAAATGTTTAAAAGTAATTGTTAATGTATACCTAGATTCTATTATGAAAGATCTACATGAAACTGAGAACGGAGAAAGATTTATAGTAGGTTTTATTCCATCTATTTCACAATTAATACAAGAGAAATGATTGAGTGATAATTCTTAATCTATCATAAGAATAATAGTCTATAGACCACAAAAAATCAAATAACAAATAATTATAATTATTGTGGAGTCTACTCCTTCAAGAATTTGTGATTTACAATAAGTTGTTATTCTCACAATAGCCCAAAAATTGTTGTGCTAGTGAAACCCTTAGTACAAACAAAATGTTATAGCTGGTATGATTCCAGCTACTTGATAGTTCACAAGAATAAAGTCTACATTTGGTATCATTCTTATCACTGAAAATGTGTCTATGTTTTTTTTTTCTTTTTTTTATAAATAATTGTTCATCTCTCATTCCATTATGAAAGCTATATTACATGATCGCACATATATTGGTAATAGACATTGAAGATACTTGTTTATATAGATTATGTTTTGAAATACCTAGAAGCTGGATGTTTAAGCTGATAGAAAAAAATTCTGCATCTAAATTTTAAAACAAAAGGCTAAAAAGAACTAATTTTTAAAAAGTTATATTCCAAGATTGAGCATATTTTGGTACTAAATTAAAAAAAAAATTGTTTATGTATATGTAGATTCGGTTTTGAAGTATCTATAGGCCAAAATTTTAAATTGATTATTTCATTCTATAGATAGATCTTTGGTAACAAGGTAGGGAAACATAATGCATAGTAGTTGTTCAAATACTTTGAGGAAATACATTCAGTATCGCATTGGCCCCACTCTAAACAACCAATTATATTGAAGACATACAACCTCAAATCACATTTGTCAATCACATGATCACGTCCAATAATTACACCTCACTACCAAATGCTCTCAGGATGAAAGATGCTTCGTCCATAAGTGGATTTAATCATTTGGTATAGCAGGGGAAGCTGTAGTACTAAGAATAAAGCCACAGGGATAGAGGTCAGCAAAATAATGGGAATGAAAACCCACTCCAGTCTCTTACCCAACAACATTATGAGAGTTGCCGCGAAGGCCACCAGCATGAAAGCCAAGGAGAGGAAGAGAAAAACAAGGCCCATAATGATCTTCTTAGGCAATGAGTAGAGAAAATCTTGTGCCTCATACCGCGAAGTTAAGATGGCTAGGAATAGCAAGATAGCTATCACAGAGGAGAACAAACCTAATGAATCCGCAATTGCAAAAACTAAGAGAGAGTAATGTCCTAACAACAATGGTACTCCAGTATTGTTGTCATTGCCTCCAGGTATAGTGAATGCAGCAGCGAACAATACTGTGGCAATTAGAGTTGAGACAAGCATACATGAATTTGTTGTGTCCTTTACCCATTTCTCTCCATTCTCAAGCAAGTTTTTGTGGTTCTCCACGAATCTAGTCCAAAATGTTTTCGACCTCTCCTCAGTGTTTCCGGGGAAGAAGTAGGAAGTTCTCATCGTAGGCATAACACAGCTTTGCACAGCCTATGCATATAACTCACAAATAGGAGTTTCAGATGAGTTTTGGTAAGTGGATAAAGTATTGAAAATTTTCAAAAAAAAACAAACGAGGGAATATATCAAGGAGATCATGACTTAACCAACACTTGATGCGAAATTGCTTGAAGGTCAAGTCACATGTTTATATCTAGATCATGTCAAAACAAAAGAAAAGCACAAAAAGGAAAGAAAAAGAAGAAGAAAACTTCTTAGTGTACTGCTTTTACCATGAGGAGACTAATTAATATTGATAATAGATTCAATCTTATAACAAGAGGATCAAAATTTTAGAATATACTTAAAATTTTCTTCTGAAATATTTTAATATGAGTCTGAAAGTGAAGAAGGTGTAATTAGATTGAAGGGAAAGAAACATTACAGTGAAGAGGGGGATATTTTGCTCGGATAATTAAAAAAAAGAAAAAGGAATGCCTTAATCAAAATGGGAGCATGGCTCTATGATAATTATCATCAAGCATTGTTATTGAATATATGAAATGAAAGATACTTACCTCATACCATTGGATTTCTCTTTGCATTTGAAATGCTGCTCCGGCCACGTTAGTCACAGCATCAAAACTAGGGTAGTATGATGCTGCTGCATACATCATATTTAATGAATCTTGAAATGTAGGCCCCAAGACTAATGACAACTCAGCGGTCGAGCTTAACTTCAAAAAGAGTCTTAGAATCCTTTCTTGGCGACGCGCGATCGCATGTGTTATCAAAACCTTACAAAAAGGCGGAATCCAAAAAAGTTCCGGAAAAGATTGAAGACATAGCTTCACGATTTCAGTGATTCCCTTGACTGTAGCTTGAATCGGCGGGCCCGCCTCCACCCCCGCTCGGAAAAAATCAGTGATCTCAGTTGTCTCCATGTAAGACACGGCCATGCAAACTTGTTTTGCCAACTCGACTGCTGTCTTGTGTCTCATTTTCACCTCGTGAACTCTCTTGATCGTAGGAACTACAAAATGTCAACAAAAAAGAAAGAAAAAGAAATTGAAAAACGAAGGGACGGCCATTGGATTAGGAAAATAATTCTCCAGCTCTGGGTCCCAAATTTTTTTTAGACACCAAATTGCATCTAACGACAGTTTACTAATTGTCATAATTTCCCTCATTTAGAGCTTGGGTTGCCGGGTGATTGGGAAAAAGATCTCATTATTATGATTTGTTTTTAATCTTTTATGTAAGCTATTTTGATTTTCTTTTTTTCTCCTTTGGGATTCAGTCCTCAATTTCAAAGTGGATGTTCTAGTAATTGCTGATGCAAAGTAAAAATAAAAAGGTATAAAATCATTTTTGGCATTTTCCAAGAAAAGGCCTATATCAAGTCTGGATGAAATATATATATTGGATGTGAAGATAGTAGAAGTGATTAGAAGGTAACTGAAGAAAGCAATCTTCCTTGAAGTTCAAACGAGACTTTATAATGTTAATCATAATAAAGAGAATATAATTATAAGAGATAACCTGGTAGAACAACTCTGAAAATAACCACACTAATGACAGTTATCAAGCTAAAGTAAATCGCAATAGTCTTTACATATATAAGATTAACTTAGATAATATTATTCAAATACGCGTAGCAACTAGTAACAAAAAAGATCATATTGATCGTACAATCCCTTGAATTGTTATTTATGCAGCCAAAAATAAAAATTATTTCTCCATTCTATCTGTCGCTAACAAAATCAATAACGTGAGGGGCTTGCCTCCGATCTCATGCCCAATTTCTGCACCCTCTCAACATATTATTTCGTGTTGTATTGAGATTAAGTAGCACTCAAAGAAAAATAATATTTAAATTATATTTGTTTAAGTGGAAAATGAATGATTTGAAAATTATTTTACTAAAATTGATCCCTCGTACTGTTTGAAATATTTAGTCATTGGAAAATGTTTTCTTTATCGATGATAAGTTATATCTAAACATTTTCATGAACGATAAAAATATTTTTCATTCATTCATTTATTTTAATTTGCAATATAAGTGATCATTTTTAAAAAAATATTTTTTTTTTCTTTGATATGTTATAGCCATGTATTTCTTCATTTTTTTATTTACAATTTTGCCACTCTTGCAATTAGAATTTCATGAATATCTGAAATTTTTCAAAGTATAAAAGTATTAACAAGGAAAATCATATATAACTTTGTTTGAGGTTGAATAATTTTTTTAAAGGTTTTTATTAGATCCATTGACGGTGTAGAGAATAAGTTACACATTTATTGTTGGATGGTTGATACATGGAAAAACTAAATTACAAAACGAACTCTAAATATATATGTTACTCATTCAATGATGAATGTGTAATAGTCCTCTGAGACATGTAGTGGGCCTAACACAAATTCTTTTCCAAATTATAGTAAAGGATTTTTATTTTATTTTTTTTTGGCAAAGAATTAAGTAGGAGCTTTTTTCTACTTATAAAAGAAGTCAAAACAAACAAGCCATAGACTTTTAGTTGGAGAGAGAGGGACAAATATAGAGAAGGTATCTTGATAAAATGGAAGCATACCTACAATTTTGATGGTATTCCAAAGTGACCTGATAAGACATTGAAGCCCTACAATAAAGTTGCAAAGAAAATCCGGTTACTAGATATGAAATCATTGTAAGACCTCGTAATTTGTTCATTACATTGTCCAATCAATTAAGTCATATGATACTTATGCACTTGGTTAAATCATAAGTGGTTCTCAGGAGATAACCGATTGATGGCTCGATTTCAAGCCATTGTTCAAGTAAAGCTACGATAAGGAACCAGAATACATCCTACAAAGAAACGATCATTTCTGGTTTCTTTTGCTAGTAAGGAGGGAATCAGTCCAATGACTAAAAGCTCAAAATCATGAAAGGTCCTAAAATAATGCCCAACAGCAAAAATGCGTACCCACCCGGATCCGAATTTTTATCTGTTGCTTTGTAGTTCAAATCCACCGGAATACCTTCAGTTCAGAAACAAAAGAGCAAGTGATGAGCCAGGTATGATCTTGTTGAAGGGAATCAGTAATGAAATTGCAGAAAGTACGGACATCGGTATATCAATGCTTCCACAGCACTGAGCCTGGTTCCGCTGCGAAAGTGGGATTCCGTTATTGCCAACGCCTTTAGTATAGTATCGCTTCCTTGCTCACGCTTTGTACTTTTCATGGTCATAATGCGAGGGTACCGCCCGACTAGATAAAGGGTGATATCTATTGGCATTCACCAGCAAAGTTGATCAGGAAACTAAGCCAGTCTAGAACGAAGCTAAAAATAGATGGAATTGATATAAATGGTCATGGTGATCTTACCATGATGACCAGCGTCGGTGAGATCTATAAATATGTCAATTGCATCGGGACTGCTGAAGGGATGACTTGGCCCATCATCTGTCGTATTTTTCGCCAGGAACCAGGTGATCTCCTTATGCATAGAAGCTTCCAGAGCAGATATTCCCAAAGGAACACGTCCTTCATTATCCGCAAGTTGCGTCAACTTAGGATTACTTCTAACTAATGCCTTGACCATCCTTATCCTTCCACGCTGGACAGCAATGTGGAGCGCTGTGCAGCCATCACAATCAACCATTTCAAGTGCTTTCGTGTCCGGAGAATAGAGCTCAACCAGTTTCTCAAAAAATTGGTCTTGCGCACTCGAAGTGGCTATGTGAAGCACTGTTTCTGATCTGCTTGTTATTTTGGCCGTCTTTGAAGCAGAATCTCCTTCGAGAAATCTTTTAGCAGATTCCCAATCACCCTTCAATGCAGATTGCAACAACGGTCGGTAATAGTGTCCATCCACTTCCTCTATCGATATTTCTGCAATAGATCCAAAAACTACAGGCCATTTTGTCAATATTTTTTCCTTGCAGATATTGAGAAGTGTCCTAGAAAAGAACAATTTCATGAAGATCTGCTCCAAATATTGATTTCACAATGGAATAACCCTTTCAAGGGATAACGCACCTGGAGCACCTCTGGATTGAGAAGGATCTGATGGAACTCTTAAACGAACATCTTCAATAAATGTAAGAGAAACAATGAGCACAAAGTCCTTCTCAAAATGATTTTCTTTTTCTTTTTTCTTTTCGTAGCCAAGGTCAGGATTATGTTTGTTCGATGACAAAGCAAAGAAAACATACAAGTTCCAGAATATTTTAAGACTATATCCCCTATACCCTAATTTTTCTCGCTCGGAACTTGAACAGATACCTCCTGTTGGTTCTACATGAATCGATTTTCCTTGTTTCTCACCTGGGTCTGATGCCATTGGATTGCTCTCCTGGTTAGTCTTTCAACAACGAAGCAAATGGAGAGTGCAAAATATGGGTAAGATATTCAGTTATCGAAGAGTTTTAATCTCCTTGTGGGGAGCTCAATCCTTCCTTATATACAATTACCTTCCTTAAATTAAAGGAGAGCCTCTACAATTACAACAAGCAAGCATATCTTCTTCTTTTTTCCCACTTTTATGGCAGTTGGATTACTTGAGTGTAAAATAGTTTATCCTTGGGAATTTATACCAGTCCTCTACTGGTTAGCTACACCTTCGTCACGCCTGGATTCCTCTACTCATGCCCACAGGACCAAAGGGTCCACTCTCTGGCATCAGGTCCCATGATTCTTCTCCCTCACTTCACCATTCTGCCGAGTTCCCTCACTGTAACACCATCTGAGCTTCCAGAACAATGTCGCCACAGTTTCCGACTCCTACTCGACCTCAGGCGATCGCTGGTGTCGGCTCGGACGAGTCTGGTCAAGAGGCTCCATTTTCGGATCCTCTAGTTTTGCCGTTCAAGAGCTTGCTCTTCTCGTTCAAACCTTTATTCATCCATTCCTGAAGCTCCTCGCTCGTCCCACGCCTCAGTGAGTGCCATGGAAGCGCTGGTTACGCCTAAAACTGCCCTGGCAGAGATGGACTCCCTGTCTTGGCGTTTTTCCTTTATTCGAGCCTTCCGCCGGCAACTCACTTCTCGGAGGTGCTTCGTCATCGTGCCTTCATCTCCAATAATGCTCACACATACAGCGGCACCTCCCGTAACCGTCAAATTGGCTTTAAATAGCCATGGTATTACACTGCTCTGTTCTGCTCTGTTTCTGCGTCGCTGCTGTCATTCGCCCTGTTGTTGCGAGTAAAGAACGCCCAGCTTGCCACCATCGCTGATTGCTCAAAAATGAACATTCATTGGGATGGAAAGCCACAGCCCAACCAAATCTGGAGAGAAACAGAAGATACGGAGGAAAAGAAAACACACAAAGAAAACAGGGAGAGTGGTAGCCACGAAAACTCGTCATCACTAGGCGTTTACGAATCCCCGCTGGAGTCTCCGTATCGCCTGAGCCCAAGATGGATGGTCGTGGCTGTAGGAGTCCGAATTGAAGTAGTCTACCTTGGATACTCTTCGGCCGTTGATAAAATCGCTGTTTGTTCGTTGCCACTGTGGATTAACAGGCCAACAGGGTTGCGCTGTTCAGTCCAGCCAATACTAAGGGATCGGTACTGAGAGCAGTGTACTTCATGCCGTCTTACTTTGTCAGCGGAGCTAGGCTCAACCTCTGGGAAAGATTGCTATATACATGTCAGCGCTTCCACCGATTTTCTACTCGAATGCATTTGATGCGGACGACTCAGAAGATCATGCATGTTCACCCGCTCTTTTTTGTATCTGTAGGATCTTGCCAGAAAGCATTAATATATTATATAATTTCGATCCCCTTACGGTCACTCTTTTCCCAGTTTATCGCCTGAGTTGCTTACGCTAATCATACTTGCGAATGAGGTGCTCTTTGGTTTTTTTTTTTTTTTTTTTTCTTTTCACTCTTCTTTTGATAAGAAGTTATATCATTTGTATGAAATGTTAGCGAATGTAGTGCGAGTGTAAAAAGAAAATTACGCAAACAATCTTTGTCCATCCTTGATTTAAGAGTTTTAACCATTCACTCTCTTTACTAACCATCAAAACCGACGGTTGTATAAGGCCTCATGTGGAAAATTTCTTTTACTCCACCGGTGTAAGCTGTAATTACTCCATCGATTTTTTTTTTTTTTGAATTATTAGTTGGGTTGGAACGGGAAATACTGCTTCATGTAAAATAGGGGTGGGTGGCGCTGGGACAAGATAGGGCAGGTTCAATTAATTTCAAGATAAAAAATTTTCAATTAAATTCTTTAACAAGCATAATTATGTGAACTCTCGAAAAAATTTGCAAGCTGAACAAATCATCTGGGAAAAAAATATGAATTTGGAATCCTTAGATCCATTACCATAAAGTTTAGTTTGGAATATTTCCACAAAAAATTGATGAGAAAAGGGTTTGAAGTATTTAAATTATATTGAAATCAATTTTGAAAATGAGAAATATTATATAACAAAAAGAATACAATTTATGTAAAGGTACAAGGTTAATACTAGAAATCTCCATATGTTAGATATAGGATCACCCTTTGGGCTAGTTCTTGGGGCGGGGCAGAGCATATTCTTTCGCCCTCCAGGTGGAATCGTAAGTTTCATCCCATCCCCACTCAAAACTCTTTGGTAGGGCGAGTGACTTGCCATACTTAATGTGAATCAACACAAGTGGCATTTAATCATGACTTCAAAATTAATATAGTAATCTTTTAATGAAGTGATCTATTTATCTATATGTACATGTCATTTGTTTGTATTTGCAATGAACATTTTTTTACACCTCTATAATATCTTGTAAAACCGCTACCAACTATTCAAATGAAAAAGCTTATGTAGATAAATGGAGCTATTGTTCAATATATAAACATTCAAATATTCCCCTCAAGTGTAAGTTGGACTTTGGCCTAAGATTAAAACTTGTATATATATGATAGCAGAGATTCTGAAAAATTTTGAATTCAAAATGAAAATTTTGATGTCACATAAAAATTTATGGGAGTAGTGTTGCTTATTTCAAAAACTTAAACAAATAGATGAATATATTTAAATTTTTGACAACCTGTGCTCCCACATGGTAGAGATCTTTAAATTGGAGTTTATGGGTTTCGTTATACATCCTCTTATTTTTTATATTTTTGCAATAAAGATAATATTTTAATTATTTGGATATCTTATCCTATTTACAACTACCACCTTGTATTTGTTACAGAATAGCTAGAGAAAGCAAATTGATTATTAAAAATTATATTTTACGGTGAAGATATTTGTGATACTTGTAATGTGATTCTCATAAATCAAAATTAGACAAGGGTAATACATACACGCACACTATTTGGTATTTTCTCTATGTATGTGTTTGTGTATATGGGTGTATGTGTGTGTGTGTATTACTCTTGTCTAATTTTGCTTAATGAGTAATTTAATTTTATTTTCTCCATCAATGTTAAGTTTTCAGAATCAACAATTTTACCCTATAATTACGTAGAGGCATAATTACTTTACTAGCTTAGCTTTCAAAATGAACCTTTTCCAATGCACAAGAAAATTAAAGTAGAAACATGCTTACATGCCTGTAATTGATGTAAAAAATTATAGGTAGTTTTAATTCTTCATTTATTAAGTGCCCCTTAAACATCTATAGGAAATTTTTATAATAAAAAAAATTTTCAAACATGCTCTTAACATTGAAGAAGATAAATGTTATTAAGATACTTATTAATACTCGTCTATTAAAGCGAGAGCGGTGTGCTTAGTGTAATGAGTCCAGGCATAAACGTTAGCCAACGGTCCGGTGACTCTTGGCACGTTTCTTTGGTCATAATTATCATTGAAAAGTGAAAACAAATTGACATAATTCTTTCTTTACATAGTATTTGTCAATAAAAAATGTTTACCTTATAGCATATACAAATCTCTGTGATGTCCTTCATGTCTTTATTGGTGAGATGAGTGGATACGAATAAATCATATTATTTCTTTTTCAATTTCTTTTTCAATCTTTTGAAAAAAAAAAATTTACTACAAAAGACATTTATTTATTAATAGTTTTTCAACACTGATATCACTTTCTCATATCAAATGTAGCTAATAACTTACTTTAAGATGACTCTATCCCTCTTTCTTCCTATAGAGTTCATTCTATCCATTGACAGTTGACACCAAGATCAAATAAAGTTTTTACCAAAGTAAGTTGCTTCTTGGGCATGGAAAGCTTTTTGGGCAACTTAATTTGTGAGCTTTTAGTCGTATAATTCTTCAGCAAAATGAGCACCTCACTTTTCTCAAGCCCAAAAGCAAAAGTAAAGAACTTCAATTTGATGACTATGTCTCTCTTTCTTACTCTAGAGTTCATTCCATCCATTGATAGTTGACATCATGATCAAGTTGAGTCTCTACCAAGTTAAGTTGCTTCTTGGGCTTGGAAGGCTATTCGGGCAACTTAAATTGCAAGCCTTTAGTCGTATAACTCATCAGCAAAATGAGCACCTCACTTTGTCAAGCCTGAAAGCAAAAGTAAATAACTTTAATTTGATGACTCCATCCCTCTTTCTTGCTATAGAGTTCATTCCATCCTTGACAATTGACACCCATATGAAGTTGAGTCTTTACCAAGTTAAGTTGCTTCTTGGGCTTATAAAAGCTATTTGGACAACTCAATTTGCAAGCCTTTAGTCGTATAACTCATTAGCAAAATGAGCACCTCACTTTTGTCAAGCTCAAAATCAAAAGTAAATAATTGCAATTTGATGACTCTGTCTCTCTTTCTTACTAAAGAGTTCATTCTATCTCTTGACAGCTGACACCATGATCAAGTTGACTCTTTACCAAGTTAAGTTGCTCCTTGGGCTTGGAAAAGCTATTCTGACAACTTAATTTGCAAGCCTTTAGTCGTGTAATTCATCAGCAAAATGAGGACCTCACTTTTGTCAAGCACAAAAAAGAAAGTAAAGAACTTCAATTTGATGACTCTATCTCTCTTTCTTACTATAGAGTTCATTCCATCCCTTGATAGTTGACACCAGGATCGAGTTTAGTGTTTACCAAGTTAAGTTGCTTCTTGGGCTAGCAAAAGCTATTTGGTCAACTTAATTTGCAAGCCTTTAGTCATATAACTCATTAGCAAAATGAGCAACTCACTTTTGTCAAGCCCAAAAGCAAAAGTAAAGAACTTCAATTTGATGACTTTGTCCCTCTTTCTTACTTTAGAGTTCATTTCATCCCTTGACAGTTGACACCATGATCAAGTTGACTCTTTACCAAGTTAAGTTGCTTCTTGGGCTTGGAAAAGCTATTCGGGCAACTTAATTCGCAAGCCTTTAGTCATGTAATTAATCAGCAAAATGAGCACGTCATTTTTGTCAAGCACAAAAAAGAAAGTAAAGAACTTCTATTTGATGACTCTATCTCTATTTCTTACTATAGAGTTCATTTCATCCCTTGACAATTGACACAATGATCAGGTTGAGTCTTTACCAAGTTAGGTTGCTTCTTGGGCTTGAAAAAGCTATTTGGGCAACTTAATTTGCAAGCCTTTAGTCGTATAACTCATTAGCAAAATGAGCACCTCACTTTTGTCAAGCCCAAAAGCAAAAGTAAAGAACTTCAATTTGATGACTCTGTCCCTCTTTCTTACTTTAGAGTTCATTTCATTCATTGACAGTTCATACCATGATTAAGTTGACTCTTTACCAAGTTAAGTTGCTCCTTGGGCTTTTTTTTTTTTTTTTGGTCAAAATGCTCCTTGGGCTTGGAAAAGCAATTCGGGCAACTTAATTCGCAAGCCTTTGGTCGTGTAATTCATCAGCAAAATGAGCACCTCACTCTTGTCAAGCGAAAAAAAGAAAGTAAAGAACTTCAATTTGATGACTTTATCTCTATTTCTTACTATAGAGATCATTTCATCCCTTGACTATTGACACGATGATCAAGTTGAGTCTTTACCAAGTTAGGTTGCTTCTTGGGCCTGCAAAAGCTATTTAGGCAACTTAATTTGCAAGCCTTTAGTCATATAACTCATTAGCAAAATGAGCATCCCACTTTTGTCAAACCCAAAAGCAAAAGTAAAGAATTTCAATTTGATGACCCTATCCCTCTTTCTTACTTTAGAGTTCATTTCATCCCTTGACAGTTGACACCATGATCAAGTTGACTCTTTAACAAGTTAGTTTGCTCCTTGGGCTTGGAAAAGCTATTTGGGCAACTTAATTCGCAAGCCTTTAGTTGTGTAATTCATCAGCAAAATGAGCACCTCGCTTTTGTCAAGCACAAAAAATAAAGTAAAGAACGTCAATTTGATGACTCTATCTCTCTTTCTTACTAGAGAGTTCATTTCATCCCTTGATAGTTGACACCATGATCAAGTTGAGTCTTTATCAAGTTAAGTTTCTTCTTGGGCTTGTAAAAGCTATTTGGGCTACTTAATTTGCAAGCCTTTAGTCGTATAACTCATTAGCAAAATGAGCACCTCACTTTTGTCAAGCCCAAAAGCAAAAGTGAAAAACTTCAATTTGATGACTCTATTCCTCTTGCTTACAATAGAGTTCATTCCATCCCTTGACAATTGACACCATGATCAAGTCGACTCTTTACCATGTTAAATTGCTCCTTAGGCTTGGAAAGCAATTCAGGCAACAAAGTTCATATAATATATCAGCAAAATGATCCCTTGACATTTGTCGAGCACAAAAAAGAAAGTAAAGAACTTCAATTTGATAACTCTATCTCTCTTTCTTACTACAAAGTTCATTCCATCCCTTGATAGTTGACACCAAGATCAAGTTGAGTCTTTACCAAGTTAAATTCATTCTTGGGCTTGGGAAAGCTATTTGGACAACTTCATTTGCAAGCCTTTAGTTGTATTATTCATCAGCAAAATGAGCACTTCACTTTTGTCAAGCCCAAAAGCAAAAGTAAAAAATTTCAATTTGATGACTTTGTCCCTCTTTCTGAACACATTCCATCCCTTGATAGTTGACACCATGATGAAGTCGAGTCTTTATCAAGTTAGAATGCTTCCTGGGCTTGGCAAAACTATTTGGGCAACTTAATTTGTATGCCTTTAGTCCCATAATTCATCAGCAAAATGAGTACATCACTTTTGTCGAGCCCAAAAGCAAAAGTTAAGAACTTCAATTTGATTCAAGGTAGAATCGTTATAAAGAGATAGCTTTCATGCAAAATATAGTTATACAATTGAAATTCTCCAATTTATTGTTTTCATCTCTAAAATTCTCAATAAAATACGTTTGGTGGATATTTTGGTTGTTGTGTTTTCTAAACTTTGAACCTTAAAATTGGAAACGACCAAAATTGACCTTATTTTATACAGGACACCAAAAATATTTATATAATTTTCATTCCTGTTGAAAACTCCTACATTCAAGAAAGTAGAAGATGAAACAAAAGACAGTTTTTATTAGAACATTTTTGCAAACCAAATGCACGCTAAATATCTTGGGAGAAATTGTCCAATTAGTTTTAGACATATTGTATGAACGCCAATTTAGTTTTAAATAATTACTCAAAATTCTAATGTAATCATTTTAGCCAATTTTCACCGAAAATTGCTCATGTGACGGTAGAAGGGCAGTGATTACTAGACCACTATGTCAACGATTTCCAATGAAGATTAATTGAATGACTACATTAGAATTTTAGGTAAATATTTAGTGACTAAATTCGTAAAATTCAAAAAGTTTATGACTGAACTGATATTTGTGAAATATGTTTATAACTGATTAGGTAATTTTCCAAATACCTTGAGAGATTTGATGGTGATTTGGTTTTCAGAAAACTGGTGTCATGACATATGAGTTGAGTCAAAAGGCGGAAATGTTAATGCGACTAAATTGGCACTCCCGTAATTACAGTTTTTCTCTTGACCCGAGTCCGGGATACTTGAAATCAAGCCTCATACTCAACTATCTTTCCTTAAAAACCATCGCCTAAAGATTTTCTGTGCAACCAACGAACAAATGACTTTGAAATAATTTGAAAAGTCCAACTAATTCATGAGATTTTAAATTTATTATTTTTGGAAGAACTTACTTTAAAATTATTCGTTCCTCTACAACAATCTGCTGAATATGGTTGACACCTTAATTTTTGCCAGCAAGTCGAACATTGCTTTTACTAAAAAATAATATATATAGTTAGTGTGTATAAATCCACATTCATTACATCACTTTAGGCTTTTCGGCCCATCACTCCAGCCCATCTGATCCAACCCAGCTTATAATTCTTCAGAACTCTCTCTCTCTCTCTCTCTCTCTCTCTCTCTCTCTCTCTATGGAAACTCAAAAAACCAACGTCATACGCACTGCAGAGGTGAGGGAAGCTCTGGAATTTTGCGGAGAAGACGCACGCTCAGGAGTTCCTTCCTCCTCTGGATCTCCTCCTCTGCGGCTGCATTCAATCTCGCCTACCCCCTGCAGATTCCACCATGACCAAGGATCTTCTCTCTGAACCTCCCTCTCCCGGCAGCCACTCATGAGCACCAGCAAGAAATGAGGCACACACCTGCACAAAGAGAGAGAGCGGAACTCCCTCTCCGTCTTTTCTCTCGGATTTGGAATCACTCATGGAGACCGTTTCTCTTCCTCTCCCGACCTCCACCTTTGTCGCGCCTAGATTCCTCTACACACGCCAACAGGACTGAAGGGTCCTCTCTATGGCTATTATATCTCACGAGCTCTCCTATCTGCGTCAGGGAGCTCTGATGATTCTTCTCCCTCACCTCAACATTCCGCCAAGCTCCCTTACTGTAACGCCAGCTGAGTTTCCAGAGCAACGTCGCCACCATTGCCTACTCCAACTCGACCTCACGCAATCGCTGGCATAAGCTCTGATGAGTTTGGCCAAGAGGCTCTGCTGTTAGCTCCTCTATTTTCGCCGTTCAAAAGCTTGCTGTTCTCGTTCAAACCTTTATTATCCATTCCTGAAATTCTCGACGCTCATCCCACACCTCAGTGACTGCCATGGAAGCACGGGTTTCGCCTAAAACTGCCCTTGCAGAGACGGACTTGATAACTCCCTGTTTTTGGCGTTTTTTCTTGTTTCGAGTCTTCCGCGAGCAGCTCACTTCACGGCAGTCCTTTGTTATCTGGCTTTATCCCTGATGATACTCATACATACAGCGGTGGCCTCAAATAACCACGGTATTAGCCTGCTCCACAGGACATTTCTTTATTGGTAGATGAGTAGACATGAATAAATCATATTTATTTTTCTTTTCCAATCGTTTGAACAGACAAATTTTGCTATGCAAGAAATTTATTTAGCGAAAACTTTTCAGACAATGATATAGCTCTGTGAAATTAACAGTTCACATATAAAATGTAGCTAAAAACTTACTTTCTACAAGAAATTTTTTTATTCCTTCTCCTATGATTAGTTTGAAATTACATAAATGTCTTGAATGACACCAACAAATTTAGGAAAATGATTTTCAAATCATTCAGTTTTCACGAAATAAACAAAACCTAAAAGCATCTGAAACAATGGTCTCCTCATATTGGGCCATTACAACTCTGAATTCTTCAGTCTCAACTCTAGAGGCTCACCGAAACAGAACAGAAAAAAATGAAAGAGGAAATCTGGACAGCAACTGCTTGACATGAACGAACAGCACATCAATGACACAATTAAACAATTCCACACACCAGGACATATGAACAGCAAGCATGCACAGAATAAACATAATCCATAGCATAACACATTGGTACGAACACAACAAGGTGACCACATCAACAACTCAACGCATATGAAGATGAGCCAATCAGTAACACTGCCCACCAAAACTGAATGTGTATGTGATGACTAGAGCAGCAGCTCAATGCTCTAGCAGCGTGCACCCAAGATTCAAGATATTAGCATTCGTTCAATACGCTTGCGATCTCAACATGTACAGAGAACAAACCAGCAATATTTTTTCATAATATGTTTGCAGTTGGGCACAATAAACATAGATCAACATATTGTGAAGCATAAGAAGTAAATGGGCATGGATTGATTCATTTTCATTCATGTACGCACTTGATATGCATTTAATCCGAGAATTTCAATAACAAATCCTAAAATGGATAGCTACTAACTTCTGAAAAGAAAGGAAAAAAATACGAGTAAAGTCTATACAACAACACTAATGTATCGATCAAGCAAAGGGAAGCTCTCCATCAGAATCTGAATCGAAACGCACTGATCTAGTTTAGGAATTTTATCAAACAGGTGGTCGATATTTCTGTCAAAAGATCTAGATGCAGAAATAAGGAAGAGATCTTATCACAAAGAGGCAACGCAGCATGCTCAAGGTCATCAGGAAAGCCTAAAACGCGACCAGATTTGACGCTGGTGGAATTGAGTACTCGGTCTTTACCTTCACCAGAAACAGGGTATGTGAATTTACCTTGACGAAGAGCAACAGCTGACCGCGATTGGTGATCAAATCAAAGGAGTGAAGCTTCACGAGTTGTAGCACCAAACACTGGAACAGACTAAAGGAGGGAGATGGAGAATCAAGCACTTCGATGAAGTTAGCCAGAAAACGCAAGCGAAGAGAGCACTTCCTGTGGCTGCGAAGCTGGTGGTGTTGGGGAAGTGGCCTGCAATGGCAATCGGTGACAGAGAGAGGGGTTGAGAAAGATGAAGAACATGAACAATCTCAAGCGATCTATTCTGAAGAACTTCTGTATTCTAGAATGAAGATCGTATCATTGTAACTCAGTACATTCGAAATCGAAAAGGAATACAAATCCTCTGTTCTATCTTCTTAAGATCAATCTTACTTGAATTGCTTCAGCACTTTGATCTTCAGCTGTCTACTATTCTTTGAATCTTCCTCTTCCAATACGAGATTGTTCAAAGATCTCGTTGATGATCCCGATCTTCTCTTCTCTTCTTTCACTTTCTTTGTTTTTCCTTCCTTACTTTTCTTATGTAAAGCCGACGAGTATTTATATCTAGGAACTTAACGAACTCGGTTTCGGTTACAAGTGAAAACCAAATACAGCAACTACTTAACAGAAAGACCTAATTGACTACGCTTATGACTTAGCGATCCGAGTCATTGATTCTTTTAGCATCTCGTTCATTGATCGTCGATCCAGGCTGGTCTTCTTTATAAGATCTTTGTCGTTGATTTAACCTCATGACTTGGCGATTCAAGTCATTTGCTGTCATCGCCTCTGTATCGCCAAGTCCTCTCGTTTTTGCTGTCTTGCCAAGTCCTCTGTTTTCGTTTTCCGCAGCACCCTTTGTTCCTTTATACTTAACATCCCCCGCAAATTGGGAAGAGGGATTGTTCCTATTCCCAATTTGGTGCGAAGATACGATGCGCTGAGTGGGAGAGTGACTTAGTGAATATATCAGCTACTTGAAGATGGCTTGGAACATGTTTGATAGAAATTGAACCAGAGGACACCTTTTCTCGGACAAAATGGAAGTCAACTTCTATGTGCTTTGTTCGCGCATGCAAGACAGGATTGGCTGTAAGGGAAATAGCTGATTTATTGTCACAAAACAAAGATGTAGCTTGTGTAAGAGGAATACCAATATCTCGTAGAACAAAACCGATCCAGTTAATTCAGCTGTTGTGGATGCTAAAGCCCGATACTACTGCTTCGTGGAAGACTTTGAAACAAAGAGATTGCTTCTTGGCTGACCATGAAATCAAATTGGAACCTAAGAAAGTACGTAACCCCGTAGTAGATCGTCGAGTAGTAGGACAACCCGCCCAATCAAGCATCTAAAAAACCATAGAGATTTGTCAAACTATTGGAATGAAGATAATAACCGAGATGAATAGTTCCTTTGACATATCGTAAAACCCTTTTAATTGATGAAAATCTGCTATTGTGGGATGTTGCATCTTCGACAGAGGAGGTTTGTTGCAAATGCTAGATCTGGTCGAGTGATAGTCAAGTATTGAAGACCACCTACCAAGCTTCTGTATTCAATAGGATCTTGTAGGGGAACTTCAGCATTAGTCATAACAATAGACCGTAATGGCAAAGGTGTGGAAGTTGGCTTGCAATCTGTCATCTGTGCTCGTTTGAGTAGGTCTACTGCATATTTTGTCTGACATAAGAACAGGGTTTGTAAAGTACGTTTAACTTCAATGCCTAAGAAGTAGTGAAGATCTCCAAGGTCTTTCATATGAAAATGAAGACTGAGATTCTGGATTAATGCAGTTAGGAGCTGAGGAGAGCTTCCTGTTAGAATGATATCATCAACATAAAGAAGTAATAACATTGTATGCGACTCGATGAAGCACAAACAAAGATGGATCGGGTACTACGAAAAAAACCAATTTCAAGAAGAAAGTTGCTGAATTTGTCAAACCAGGCTCTTGGTGCTTGTCGAAGTCCATATAATGACTTGTGCGTATGCGGACATGGTTTGATTTTTGAGGATGAATGAAGCCAGTGGTGTTCCATAAAGACAATTTCATTCAAGTCTCCATGAAGAAAGGCATTCTTCACGTCAAGTTGATGAATTGTCCATTGTCTTGTAAGAGCTATAGAGAGTATGATGCGAACTATAGCATGTTTCACAACAGACTAAATGTCTCGGTAAAGTCAAGTCCCGTCGATGGAATCCTTTGGCTACCAAACGAGCCTTGAGTCTTTCTAGACTACCATCAGATGCGAGCTTGGTCTTAAAGACCCACTTACAGCCTACTACATTCATCTGGTCTGTTCTTGGAACCAATGTCCAGGTATGATTATCATACAGAGCATTCATCTCTTCTTGCATTGCATTGTTCCAACCCTTATCAGCTAATGCTGACTTGATGGATCTTGGTTCCATAGGAACTTGATACTCAGCCAAGCAAGCATATTTTGGATTTGGCTTAATAATACCTGATTTGAGTCGGGTCTGCATAGGATGATCACCAAAATTTCTTTGAGAAGAAGATAGATCAAGAGTATGATGTTCTAGGTCAGTATTGTTATTGACAGACAGAGTACTTGAGGAAGAGGCAGAATTCTGACCAGATATGTTGGTGATGACATCATTCTGTCTTGGTATTAATGAAATATCTTGAAGTTGCATTGATGCTGAAGAAGTATGTTGGTGCATCTGTTCACTGTCATAACTATCCATATCAGTATGATATTGACTCCTCCTTCCTGACTGATACGAAATATTGTTGTTTGTTGTGTCAGTGCTTGAGGATTCAAGCAATTTTACTCCTTCAATCCATTGTCTATACAAAGGAGTATATTGACCATACTCATTGATCACAGTTTTGGTGAAAGGAAACAATGCTTCGTCGAAGATCACATGTCTACTGATATATATACGATTATCAGTAGGCACAAGACATCTATAGCCTTTATGCAAGTTACTATATCCCAGAAAAACACAGGTAAGAGATCTAGGATCGAACTTATGTTTTGAATATGATCTTAAGCATGGATAACAGGCACAGCCAAACACCCTCAAATGATCATATTGAGGCTGAGTGTTATGAATCTTACTATAAGGTGTATCCATTTTTAATTTTGGTGTTGGAAGTCTGTTTACAATGTAATTTGCTGTAACAAAAGCATCCACCCAAAACTTCAGTGGGACCTTGGAATGATATAACATAGCCAATCCCAATTCTACAATGTGTCTATGTTTCCTTTCCGAAACTCCATTCTGTTCGGGAGTGTGAGGACAAGACAGATGTTGTTTTATTCCACAATCTTGCATATGTTTTTGAAATTTCCTACTTACAAATTCTCCTCCTCCATCACTTTGGAAAATTTTGATCTTGTGACTGTATTGTCTTTCAACTAATGTCTGGAATCGAACAAAGATATCAAAGAACTCAGATTTCAACTTCATTGGATATAACCAACTATATCTTGAGAAACTATCAACAAAGATCACATAGTATCTAAACTTTTGAAATGAATCAACTGGTGAAGGCCCCCAGATATCACAGTGAACCTTCTCTAATGACGAAGTTGATATAGAGTCTGATAAAGGAAATGATAGAGCTGTACTTTTTGCTATTTGACAGCTGCTGCAAATTTTTGAAGAAACTGAATTAATATGAATCAGTTTTTGATGATGTAGGTGATCCACTATTTGAGCATTGGCATGCGCCGCCTTTGGTGCCATATTTCTGCATTGACTATTTTCTGTCTTTGAGTAAAAAATGCTGTCTGCAGTCCGTGTATCGCCTTGATAAAGACCCTTAGTCTTCCTTCCGAGCTGAATTGTCACCTTGGTATTGTTGTCCTTTACATAAACACCAAATTTATCAAAGATAAATGTGCAAGGATAGTCATCAGTAAGTTTAGACACAGAAAGAAGATTCTTCTTTATTTCTGGTACTATAAGAACATCATTAAGAGGTAATGTGTTTACTTCTATTTTTAGGTAAGTGTTACCAATATGAGTAACAGGTAAACAAGATCCATTTCCAACCATCACTGTATCGAGACCTTGATATTTAGAGAGAGTATGAAGAATACCAGGATTCGCACTGATGTGAGCAGTAGCTCCTGTATCAGGGTACCATTCACTTCCTTTTGGATCTTCGATATGAACTGCTGTCAAGGCTGCTGGAATATCTTCTACTTGATAAGAATTGTCAAATCGGTACCAACAGCGGAGAGCATCATGCCCAGGTCGTTTACATATTTGACATTCTAATCTAGCAACCCCTGTGTCTTTCTCATCCTGCAAACTTTTCCTTGTGTTTAACTGATGAGGAGGATAAGATTTGTTGTTTTGATACCTTTGAGAGTATGTGGCATAAGGTCGAAATCCCTGAGTAGCTGTAGAAAAGACATTCCTTTGTCTTAGATATTGATCTCCTTGCCCTTGAGTAGATGCATCTTCTCTGTAATTTTGATTTCTTTCAACATAACCAAAACCTCGTCCTCTATTACTAATAGCTCTGCCTCGACTAAAGTTACGGCCACCTCTATAACTTCCTCTCTGAGCTAGAAAACCAGAAGTTTGTGAAAGGTATTCTCCATCAATATTCTCTTTAGGGTACATTTGAGACTTTCTTTGCCCGAGATAGGCCAAGCTGGGATTGAACTGACTTCTGGAATAAGTCTTCATTCTTGACTCAAATCTCTCCAATTGAGCTATAACTTCATCATAATCGGGTTGAGGCTTCAAACAGTATATGGTAGTTCGAAGATTCTCATATTCTGGACCTAATCCTTCCAAAAGATACCAAAGATTTTGGTTATTTCATCCACCGGTTTACCAATAGCATTCAACGATCACATATAGTTTTGTATTCTCGAGATAAGTAGAGAGGGTTTGATCAAGTTTCGACAGATCGTAATTTTCCTCTAAGTTCAAACTCCTTTGCTATTGATTTTTGTGTAAATCGCTTTAGAAGAGACTCGCCATACTTCAAAGGATGTCTCTAAACCAATGATTAGACTCAAAATGTTCTCAAGAATAGCCCCACTAATCCATGATGATATCAACGATCTGTTCTTGTCCAATCAACATAGTCAGGATTAACAAGTTCTGAGTCACATCCTTCATCATCATTTTGTAACATTCGTGGAGGAGAAACAACATCACCATTAACAAAACCAAAGAGGTCTTGACTTTTCAAAAACCTTTGGATTTGAGCTTGCCACAGCAGAAAATTATCCTCGGCAAGCTTGATTGTGACAAAATTCGAAATGTTTACATGAATTGGAAAAGGATATTTTGGTATTCTTATTGCCATTGCCACAAACTTCCAGCTCAAAAACCAGGCTATCAATCAATTAACCTACAGCTCTGATACCATGAGAAAGATGAAGAACATGAACAATCTCAAGCGATCTATTCTGAAGAACTTCTGTATTCTAGAATGAAGATCGTATCATTGTAACTCAGTACATTCGAAATCGAAAAGGAATACAAATCCTCTGTTCTATCTTCTTAAGATCAATCTTACTTGAATTGCTTCAGCACTTTGATCTTCAGCTGTCTACTATTCTTTGAATCTTCCTCTTCCAATACAGAGATTGTTCAGCATCTGTTGATGATCCTGATCTGCTCTTCTCTTCTTTCACTTTCTTTGTTTTTCCTTCCTTACTTTTCTTATGTAAAGCCAGACGAGTATTTATATCTAGGAACTTAACAGAACTCGGTTTCGGTTACAAGTGAAAACCAAATACAGCAACTACTTAACAGAAAGACCTAATTGACTACGCTTATGACTTAGCGATCCGAGTCATTGATTCTTTTAGCATCTCGTTCATTGATCGTCGATCCAGGCTGGTCTTCTTTATAAGATCTTTGTCGTTGATTTAACCTCATGACTTGGCGATTCAAGTCATTTGCTGTATCGCCTCTGTATCGCCAAGTCCTCTGTTTTTGCTGTACTGCCAAGTCCTCTGTTTTCGTTTTTCCGCAGCACCCTTTGTTCCTTTATACTTAACAGGGGTAAGGATGCATAGAGGAAATCGAGAGAGAATCACAACTGAACATGAGAATTCCTTCCCTATACTCTCTGCTTTAATCTCTGAGGTTCAAATGCGAAGAGACTATGGTGGTCGGCGATCAGAGACAAGCAGCGGCTACCAGTGGAGTGGAGGTGGCCGAGTATGAAGAGGGAATGGCGACCTAGGAGCTGCTGGAAAATGATGATGCGACAGAGAATCCGCTGAGCTCTGTCTTTGTGCGTCCTCTCTGTTCTATTCTACCCTGCCGAATGCATATGTATAAGACACGAATATGTGGAAGCGAGGCTGTAGTGAGATGGGCCCAATGTTTATTTAGTTTTTTATTTTATTATTATTTTCATATACTTCTTGTTTTTACATAAAAGAAATGCATGTTCGATTTGCCGACGAAAATTCTGGCATTAACAAAAGGACTTCTATTTGTGTTTTTCTCAAAAGGAAAATTTATGACAAAACTACTTTTGTATTGACAGGAGAAGAGATTCATTCAATTAGATATAGAGAGGTATTGTTTGTGACTAATAATTTTATGTACTTATTGGTTTATTGGTGGTGTAGTGCTCCATTGTTGTTAAGTAAACTTGCAAGATAGAACTTATAAACATTCCCTTATGGATTGAACCTTCTTTACCACTTTTAACATAAGTCGTGAATATACTTGACAGCTATTTAGTCTCTATCATCTACACATACAGATTGGTTGCAACCATTAATTTCAATATGGCCCCCGGCGGGGTCATCCCAATGCACATGCACCCAGGCGGCTCGGAGGTCCTCATCGTCCTCCAAGGGTAGATCTATGCTGGGTTCATCTCGTCATTGGCAAACACCATCTACTTGAAGAACCTCAACAAAGGGGAAAGCATGATTTTCCCTTGGGGGCTATTACACTTCCAATTGAATGCTGGTAAAGGTCCAGCACTTGCCATACTAAGCTTCAGTAGTCCAAGCCCTGGGCTTTGCTCTGTTCGCTAATCATTTTCCTTCTGAGTTGGCGGAGTTCACCACTTCCCTTGATGATGCCCAAGTTAAGAAGCTAAAGGGGATTCTCGGCAGCACTGGCTAAGTGGCTAATTGCATTTTCGTCAAGAGTCCTTCCGTTAACAATCACCACCTTCTCAAGCCTCTTAATTTTTTTTTTTAACTTTATTTTATTTTATTTTTGGATGAAGTATGAATATGACAGCAAAATGCTACATTGTACTTTGCATAGGCAAGATGATTTATAGATATTTACTTTGGAATTAATCCCACCATACAAATAGCATTTCTCCTTTCTACAGGCCCATTGTGATAATTAAAATTTTCGAAGTTCAAATCATTGAAATACAAGCATTGAGACGCTCAGTATAGTAGGAAGCAAAATCCTCCATGATTTATGGTCAAGAAGAGAACGTTTTACATGGCAAGTGTTTATAATGCTTGATAATTAAAAATAAACTAGGAAAATAATGCCAACCTCCTACGACTTTGCATCTATGAGTGCATGAGGGTGAGAGCGGCAAACGAGGGCCAGCGAGGCAAACATGATGATGGTGCCCTCGCCCAACCATCGGAAAATAGAGAGAGGCAAGCAAGGATCTAATTCGCAACCATCGTGGCCGCCGGCAGGGCGCCTTTCTTTGGCAGTACACATTCCTCACTCGCTGTGCAACCACGCTATTGAGTGCACAATGTTCTGAGCCAGACAACGGTCCAGCCACCCTCAGCAATGGCATAGGGTGGCAACGTGACATATGGTGAGAATTTGACTATCATTCTTTTAATATAAAAGCCAACATGAACATAAAAATATATATAATTTAAAAATCCAATCGATAATGAGAGTTTAAGGACGATATCAAGGAAGAAAGAGAGAGGGCCTGTTCTGATTTCGCTTCTCTCTTTTTCTTGTCTTTTTTTTTTGTATTATGATTAGGTCGATGGAAAACATCTCCCACTCAAAATCAATTTGCCAAGTATGGGTTCGAAAATTAGTTAAAGTTTGGATTTCTAGATGGTAGAGGTTGATCCAAGTTCGCTTTTAGCTACGTGAGATAGTTAGCAAAGACGCGCAAGGCCTTCTCTAACTTTCCCTCATAAATTATCCTTGTTGGGGACCATCAATATTTCACTGTTCTGGTAGTACACCATCTCTACAATATAAAATAAATTCGATACTATTTTCAATTTTTGCCTGAAATTACCAAAAATAGCCATAACTGAGAATTAATGAACAATAACCATGTATTTTAAATAATGGTTAAATTGCTAATTGACAAAGATCCACATAAAAATTATGTTATCACAAAAATCCCTACCATAGATTAAAACTTAAATTCAAGCTTTTCCATCCTCGGACAATTTAAATATTGATTTGTTTAGTAAGCCCTGTAGCTCTTTTTCTTCCTATATTAACCTTTTTCCTTTCTTCTTTCTTTATTGTTCCGTTAATGAACACCCTCACAAATTCTATGTGGCTGCTTACGTGGACAACAGGAGGCAACGGATTGTGATGTGGGCTAAAGTGAAAGCGAAATGTCGCCGTTTTGGGCGAAACGATGCCGTTTGGTTGGCAAATTATCTGACGCGGCCGAAGTAACAAGAACGACCACAGGAATCGATCTGGGCTTTAGGGTTTATGCTGATTGATTCTGTCTCTCCAGGAAGCTCGATGCGTTGCTGAAGCTCGATTTTGTTTAGAGCTCATTTGTCGGATGAAGGCGATTTGGGGCGGCGATCGCTGGTGTTTTGGCCAAGAGGCTCTGTTTTCGGATCCTCTCTTTTCGCCGTTCAAGAGCTTGCTCTTCACGTTCAAACCTTTATTCATCCATTCTTAAAGTCCCAGAAGCTCATTTCACGCCTCAGTGACTGCCATGGAAGCGCTGGTTTCACCTATAACTTCCCTTGCAGAGACGGACTGGCAGCTCCCTATTAGGCGTTTTTCCTTTATTTGAGTCTTCGGCCAGCGACTCACTTCACGGCAGCGCGGTATTGCTCTGCTCCGTTCCACTCTGTTTCTGCGTCGCTGCTGTGGTTCGTCCTGTTGTTGCAAGTATAAAACGCCCAACTTGCCAGCATCGCCTATTGCTCTAAACTAAACATTCGCTGGGATGGAAAGCAAAAGCCAAACCAAATCTGGAGAGAAACAGTAGATACGAGTAAAAGATAACACACAAAGAAAACAGGGAGAGTGGCAGCCATGAAAATTCGTCATCGCTTGCCGTTTACGAAACCCCGCAAGAGTCTCCGTATCGTCTGAGCCTGAGATGGGTGGTCGTGGCTGTAGGAGTGCCAATCGAGGTATTCTACCGTGAACATTCTTCGGCCGTTGATAAATTCGCTGTTTGTTCGTTGCCACTGTAGATTACCAGGCCAACAAAGTTGCGCTGTCCAGTCAAGCCAAATCGTGTCTTGTTATTTTGGAGCCTACCATCAGGCCGTTTCTATTCCAATTGAGTTTCAAAGTCTATCACATGTCCGGATTTCTGGTTAGCCGACGTTAAAGAGAACGCCAGACATCACAGATGATGTAATGACCGACATTTCACTGCCGCTACTGGCGAAGTCACAGGCTCAGTTTCCGTGCATGTCGAAATCCCAGAACAATAAGTTCACGGACCCTTCCTTCTACAGGTCCTATCGAAACCTATAGAATGTGTGATTTCACCTTACTATCACCTCATGAATTGCTGGTAGATTTTATCATAATCTTTTTCAGTTGCACGTAAAGTTGCATCGAAAAAACCAGTGAGTTTTACTAGATAAAATAGTGGGTATAAGTTCCTGTCATGCGATTGAATCATGGGCCGAGAGTACTTGGGGACGATTTGATTCAGCAGTAGAGAACGCAACACACTACCAAGAGACCTTGGCTGAAAGCATATTCAATAGAGAAGAAATGACGGAGGGGATGACCCGTTCACTTCCCCCGTCTCTCTTGAGAGGGTCGTGACACTATCTCCAAGGAGGTCGTGTGGGTCTCCTGGCGCTGAATACTTGCTTCATTGTCTACTCTTCCGTACTTCTTTCCCTTATCGGCTTCGTTGGTAGATTCGGTCAGATGTCTTGTGTCTATTTGCTGCGCCGATATCCTCACTTAGCTAAAGGAGAGATTGGGATCCAGCGCTAAGGGATCCCTATTGAGCGCTGGATCCCTATTGAGAGCATTGTCTGTTATGCCGTGTCACTTTCTCAGCGGAGCTCGGCGAGACCGCTATGCAAATTTCAGCACTTCCACCGATTTTCCACTCGAATGCATTTAATACGGACGACTCATAAGATCATGCACGTTCGCCTGCTCGTTTTCTATCTGAAGGATCTTGCCATAGAGCATTTATATATTATATAATTTTGATCACCTTAGGTTCACTCTTTTCCCAGTTTAGCGCCTAGGTTGCTTACGCCAATGATACTTGCGAATGAGGTGCTATTTAGTCTTTTCACTCTTCTCTTGATAAGTAGTTATATCAGGAACATGGACTATCAGCGCATACAGCGTTAGTATAAATTTTCTTTTTCACAAACGGCCTCATCCACCTTTGATTTAAGAGTTTTAACCATTTATTATCTTCAATAACAATCAAAATAAATAGTGTATAAAGCCGTATGTGGAAATATTTCTTTTTATCTATCGGTGTCTGCTATAATTACTGTATTAATATTTATATGTATAATTTATTAGCTGGAACGGAAAATATTACTGCATGTGAATTACGGGTGGCGATGGGATTGGGCAGGTGCATGATTACCAAGCGGGTGCAAGGAAATGCATCCTGGCTCCACCATTATTAGAGATGCCCTATCATCGGCCCATGTCCCGCGCAAGGACATCTATGAGCTCCATCCGCAACCCCGAGGAAGAATGCGGATTTTCCTATTGCACTTGCCCTACTTGATAATAACTTCAAGATTAAAAATTATTTCTTCAACAAGCCTCTCAAAAAATTTTGCAAGTTGAAAAAAATCATTTATGCGAAAAAAATGAATTTGGGATTCTTAGATCCTTTAGAATATAATTTAGTTTGGAAATATTTCCGTGATAAATTGATGAGAAAAGGGAATGAAGTATTGGAAATATTCATGTTATATTGAAATCTATGTTGAAAATAAGAAACTTTATATTACCAAAGTAATACAACTTATATAAAGGAAGAAGGTTAATACTAGAAATCTCCATGTTTGCTGGTCTTATCTACCCCATTTTAGTTGACATAGCGCAAGTATTCAGTACGTGGGGTAAAATTGCCATCCCAAAGCTAAAATGAGACGTTAGTTCTATTTATGGTACTTAATCAGTATTTCAAGCTTAATATGCATTTTTTTTAATGAAGTGATTTATTTATCTACATGTACAAGTATGTTGTTATTTGTCAATATTTGGAACAAATTATTTTATACATTTATAAAATTTTATAGAACTACTACTAACTATTTTAATAAAAAAACTTAAACTTATAGATGAATGCATTCCTTTAATATTTTAATACTTATCCTCACACTTAAGTTAGACTTTGCCCTAATACTAAAGAGTGAAAATATATACTAGAGGAGGCAAATAAGGGATTTCAAAAAATTTGAATTCAATACTTAATGTTTTGATACCATATTAAATTTTACAGGAGCATTGTAAATTATTCTAAAAACATATGCTGTCACATTAATGTGTCATTTAATATTTAAATATTCTAATAACTTGTGTTTCCCACGTGGAAGAAATCCTTAAATTGGAATTTATGGTTTCATATACATCCTCGTGTTCTTTGTATTTTATAATAAAGATACTACTCTTGAGTATTTGGAGATTCTACAGTCTAATTACAGCTACTACTTTTTTTATATATTACAAAACAGCTTAATATGATATTGACAATATAATCTATTATACACTCCCATCAGAGAAAACAGATTGATTCGAGTCTTCCGCCGGCAACTTACTTCACGGAGGTGCTTCGTTATCGCACCTTTATCCCCGATGATACCCACACATGCAGCGGCACCTCCCGTAATCGTTGACCTGGCCTTGACTAGCCACCGTATCACTCTGCTCTACAAGACGTTTCTTTATTGGTAGATGAGTGGACACGAATAAATGATATTATATTTTCCTTTTTCGATTCTTTGAACAAAAAAAATTTGCTATACAAGACATTTATTTAGTGAAAACTTTTCGGACAATGATATAGCTTCCTTAAATCGAAAGTTCACATATAAAAATGTAGCTAATAACTTAATTTGTACGAGAAAACTAGAGGCTCACCAAACTAGAAGAGAAAAAAATGAATTAAATGAGGACAGTAAGTACTTAGCATCAACGAACAGCACATCAATGACACAATTACACATACCAGGACATACGAACAGCAAGCGCCCACAAAATAGACATAATCCGTAGCACAACACATCGGTACGAACACAACAAGTGAGTACATCAGCAACTCGGTATTCGAAATATTCGCATTCGTTCAATATGCTTGCGATTACAACATGTACAGAGAACTGACCAGCAACATTCTCATAATATGTTTGCAATTCGAACAACAAACAGGGACCGACATATAGTGAAGCATAGGAAGTAAATGTGGACGGCTCAATTCATTTTCGTTCAAGATGCCGGTCTAAGTTCTCGAATACTCAGTTATACGTTTCATCTCATGTACACACTTGATTCACATCTAATCCGAGAATTTCAATAACAAATCCTAAAATGAATAGCTACTAAATTCTGAAATGAAAGGAAACGAAATACATGTAAAGCCTATGCAATGAAAATGATGTATCGATCAAGCAAAGGAAAGCTCTCAATCAGGATCTGAAACAAGACACACACTGATCTAGTTCAGGAATTTTATCAAACCGGTGGTAGATATTTCGGCCAAAGGATCTAGATGAAGAAATAATAGAGAGGTAGTATCCAGATTCATCACGAAGGTTCGAACGTGGCCGGATTTCACCCTGGTGGAATCAAGCACTCGGTCCCTACCTTCAGACTGGAATCAGCTAAAGGAGGGAGAAGGAGAATCCAGCACTTCGATGACGTCGGCCGAAAACAGGGGCGAACAGAGCATTTCCTGTGGCTGCGAAGCTGGTGGTGTTGGGGAAGTGGCCTGCGACGGTAATCAGTAACAGAGAGAGGAGTAAAGATTCATAGAGGAAATCAAGAGAAAATCACAACTAAACGTGAGAGTTCCTTCCCTCTGCTCTGTGCTCTATTCTCTTACGTCCAAATGCGAAGAGCCTATGGTGGTCGGCGACTGGAGACGAGCAGCAGCTACTGGTGTATGGAGGTGGCCAAGTACCTAGAAGCTCCTGGAAATTGATGATGCGAGAGAGAATTTGCTGAGCTCCGTGTATCTGCGTTATCACTGTTCTATTCCACCCCGCCGAATGCATATAAGATACTTAAATGTGGACGTGAGGCTGAAGTGAGATGGGCCGAAAATTTATTTAGTATTTTTTTATTTTTTCCATAAACTTCTTATTTTAACAAAAATGCATGTTCGATTTGCCAGCAAAAATTCAAGTTTCAACAAAATAAGGATTTTTATTTGTGTTTTTATCAAATTGATGAAAATTTGTATGTAAAATTTATGACGAAAATTCAGATGCTCATTTTTTTTTTTCATATAATTCGGCTTATATGCTCGTTGTCAATGGCTTTCCATGGATTTTTCTTGTAAGGTTGTATTTGGTTTGCTTGTATGTCCATTGGACCGATTCATTGAGACAAACTTTTCTGTGCATAACAAAATGAAGGAGGTTTGTCACGTGAATTATGCGCAAATTCTAAACTAGAGCCCGGGCTTTAGCCTTATTTCTTTTCTAAGCACATTAGAATTTTGTCGGCGATCATTTATACAATGAGCAAGTATTGGCTGTATTCAGATCATATGAACCTAACTCATGTCTGCCGTTAGATCAGGTGGATTCCATGTGGGCCCACTTCATCTAATAGTGCATGGGACATGGCTCACTTTCATTGGGTGGATCTAACATTTTTTTCTTCTACATCACTCGATGTGCATTAAATGTGTTGAGGTTCATAAAATTTTAAATGGAAGTACCTGTTTAATCCATTATTGGATTTCTGCAATTCTCATGCCTTTGGAAAGCCCTGGATTCATAGTAGTTAGGCATAAGTTTTGTTTAGTTTAGGTCCTTGGGTTTTGATTTAATCTTGTGTTTTCCTCGAAAGGGTGGCTATGTTCGCTGGAGAAGAGCATGGATGTCGGGTGAATGATGTCTTATTGAAAAGCTTACAATAAACCTAGATACTCTAGTAGTTTTGGGATGAGATGAGCTAATTCAAAAAAATTATACTCGCATAGAAATTTTAATGTGAGTTTACTGTGTGTATATATATTGCGTGAGGTTGATTCATGTGATACACTCATGTGACAGTTTTATCCAATGATTTGTTTTTGATAGCCAGTTTAGCAATGCTCTAATGCTAGCCAATATCTAAGCGTAGCAAATATCTAATTCTGCAGATCTAATTCTTATGCATACCTTGATAATAATTTTCTATCGACTTACAAAAAATAAATATTTAAAGCAATTATTTTTGTGAATATATATTCTATTTAATTATTTATCTATATATAATTAGATGAATGATCCAAGATATATGATAGGTTATAATTCCACATATTTTATATAGGTTATAATTCCATGAGCCTCACAATTTATGTGGACAAAGTCATGTATGTGGTAAATTTCCAATTTTATATTTCCTAAGAATAAAGTCATACATCTGGTATCATGTCTATCATCGATATTCTTTATATATAGATTACTTTGATTATCAAACTGTTCATCTATAGAGCATCTACAAACAAAAATCAAATGCTCAAAAAGTTATTCAGCGATGAAAATTATATTTCATTATTGCACGTATTTTGTTTAAATGTTTAAATTTAATTGCTTGTGTATACCTAGATTCTATTATGAAAGATCTAAATGTAACTAATGAATGATCAGAGATTTTTCGTAGGTTTAATTCCATCTATTTCACAATTAATACAAACAAAGTCTTATAAGTGGTATGACTTTAATTGCTTTATAGTTTAAAAGAATTAAGTCTACATTTGGTATAATTCTTATCAACAAAATTTTGTATATATAGATTTCTTCTATAAATAATTGTTCATCTCTAATTCCATGATGAAAGTTGTATTATATAATTGCGCGTATGTTGGTAAAAACATTCAAGATAATTGGTTATATAGATTATATTTTTAAAATGCCTAAAGGCTGAATATTTAAGCTCAAGGAAAAAAATTCTGCATATAAATTATAAAACATAAAGCTTAAAAAAAAACTAATTTTCAAAAAGTTATATTCCAAGATTGAGCATATTTTGGTACTGGATGCTAAAAAAATTGTTCACGCGTGTGTAGATTCAATTTTGAGGTATCTATAGACTGAAATTTTGAATTGATCAAATCATTCCATAAATAGATCTTTGGTAACAAGGTAGGGAAACATTATGCATAGTAATTGTTCAAATACTTTTGGGGAAATACATTCAGTTTTGCATTGGCCTTGCTACAAACAATTATAATGAAGACATACACCCTCAAATTAAATTCGTCAATCACTCGTCTTGTTCAGTGTATTTGACTCCATCCCAAATACCCTTGGGATGAAAGATGCTAGGTCCATAAGTGGATTTAACCATTTGGTGTAATAGGGGAAGCTGTAGTCGTGCGAATAAAGCCACGGGAAGAGAGGCCAGTAACGTAATGGGCATGAGAACCCATTCCATTCTCTTATCCAGCACCATTATGAGAGTTGCAGCGAAGGCCACCAGCATGAAAGCCAAGGAGAGGAACAGAAAACAAAGGCCCACTATGATCTTCTTAGGCAACGATTCAAGAAAATCTTGCATCTCATACCGTGAAGTTAAGATGGCTAGGAATAGCAAGATGGCTGTCACAGAGGAGAACAAACCTAATGCATCTAAAATTGCAAAAACCAGGAGAGTGTCCCATCCTAACAACAAGGGTACTCTAGTATTGTTGTTATTGCCTCCAGGCACGGTGAATGCGAGCGAATAATACCGTGGCAATTAGAGTTGAGACAAGCATACATGAATTTGCCGTGTCCTTCATCCACTTCTCTCCTTCCTTAAGCAACTCTCGATGGTTTTCCATGAATTTGCCGTGTCCTTCATCCACTTCTCTCCTTCCTTAAGCAACTCTCGATGGTTTTCCATGAATGTTTTCCAATATGTTAACCCCATTTCCTTGGGGGTAACTCTTGAAGTAGTTAGCTTTCACTAAAGGGACAACCCAGCTTTCCACAGCCTATGCATAAAACTCACAAAGAGGAGTTTCGATAAGTGGATAGTATTGAAAATTTTCAAAAAGCAAATGAGGGAACATATCAAGGAGATTAAGACTTATCCAACACTTGATGCAAAATTGCTTATAGGTCAAGTCACATGTTTATATCTAGATCATGTCAAAACAAAGGATAAGAACAAAAAGTAAAGAAAATGAACTTTTTACTGTACTACTTCTACCATGAAGAAAGTAATGAATATTGATAATAGATTAAATCTCATAACAAGAGGATAAAATTTTTAGACCATACTTAAAATTTTCCTTTGAAATATATTAATGTGAGTCTGAAAGTGAAGAAGGTGTAATTAGATTGAAGAGAGAAATATTTAAGTCAGCTATTTAAAAAAAAAAAAAAAAAAAAAAAAAAGTGCCTTAGCTAAGATAGGAGTGGAAATAGCATGTCCCTATGATAATTATCATTAAGCATGTTTATTAAATAGATAAAAAGAAAGATACTTACTTTATACCACTGCAGTTTTCTTTGCATTTTAAAAGCTGCTCCGGCCACGTCAGTTATAGCATCGAAACGAGGGGAGTACGATGCTACTGCATCCATCATGAGCATTGACTCTCTCAATGTAGGCCTTACGACTAATGAACACTCAGCGGTTGAGCTTAACTTCAAAAAGAGTTTGAGAGTCCTTTCTTGGAGAAACTGCACTGCATGTGTCGGCAAACTCTTACCATTCGGCCTAATAAGAATAAGCTCCGGGAAAAACTGAATACAGAGCTTCACGATTTCACTGATTCCCTTGATTGTAGCTTGAAACAGCAAGTCCTCGCCGAAAAATTCGATGATCTCAGTAGTATTCATATAAGAGATAGCCATGCAAACTTGTTTTGCCAACTTGACTGCCGCCACGTGTCTCAGCTTCTCCTCATGAACTCTCTTGATTATAGGAACTACAAAAAGTCAAAAATAAAAGGAAAGAGAAAATGAAAAACGAAGGGCTGGCAATTTGACTGAGAAAAAAGTTCCCCAGCTCCGCGTCCCATTTTTTTTTTTTAGACAACAAATTGCATTTAACAACAGTTTACTAATTGTCATAATTTCCCACGTTTAGAGCCTTTTTTTTTTTTTTTGACGCAACCACGTTTAGAGCTTGGGTTGGTGGGTGATTGGGAAAACCATCTTATTCTTTTCTTTTTTAAAATCTTTTAGGAAAGCTATTTTGACTTTTTTTCTCCTTTGGAATTCAGTCCTCAAATGCAAACAGTGAGTTTGTACCATGTCTGGATGAAAATAGAGTTGGATGCGAAGAAAGCAGAAACGATTAGTGGGTAACTGAAGAAAGTGATCTTCCTTGAACTTTTTTTTTCTTTTTTCTTTTTTCAGTCAGTATCTTCCTTGAAGTTCAAATGAGGTTTTATGACGTTACTTATAATTAAGAGAACATAATTACAAGAGTTAACCTAATAAAACAACTCTGAAAACAACCACGCTAATTACATTGTCTAGCTAGAGTAAATCGCAATATTCTTTGCGCATATAAGATTATTTTAGACAATATTATTCAAATATCCATAGCAGCTAGTAATTAAAAAATCATATTAATCGTACAAACCGTTGTGTTGTTATATATGCTCAGCACAAGAGCAAATTTTTTATGTCTCCAGCAAAATCAAAACTTCTATCACACAATGGTAGGTGACATTTGACTTTACTCGTTACACCTAAATGACAGTCAGTAAACTTGACCCTATTCTCTAATAACTTTTAATTTGATAAAAATACACAACAACACTATTCTGTTTCCCCATTTGTTCTTTGACACAAATAGAAGAAATAGGGCAAGAAATAGGGCCAAGGCTAAAGGGTATTTCAGGGGCATACAAAAGTTGCTTGAAGATGCAAGTGTAACTACGGGCAAAAGTTGTGAATAAGTTTTAGGAACTATAGGATCTTTTTGTAGCGGTCAGGTGGTATTTGGGCTAATTTCGCACACTTCAAGCAGTCCACCTTTTCGGGTAATCTTAAGAGTGCATTCTTCTATATTGGCCTACGTATTCGGGATCTTATTTTCTGGAGTGTTTCCAACAAATCTAAAATATAGGATTATAAGAAGAGGAGAAAACTCCTTTATTATCTAACAAACAGCTTGTTGGAATAAGATACATCACTTGGGGTGGAATTTTGGAATGCACAAATTTTTGGGACCCAAGGAATTCGCTCCCACTGAAATAGTCTTCTATTACAAGCCCTTCCAAACAAATTATTTTGATTTTTACTACCTGCTCCTCCTCCTATTCTTCACGCCAAAAGTTGCCTTCATCTATTGTAACCTTATTCACTCGAGGGGCTTGCCCCCAATCCCATGTCCAATTCCTGCACCCACTCAACGTTTCTTTCGTGTTGTATTGAGATGAAGTAGCAGTCAAAGAAAATAAAATACTTAGGCTTTAGGCACTTCACCCGTAATGGAGGAAACGAATGCATATAGGTTCGTCGTTCTTATTTTTCCAGAAAGATTTACATGCTCGATAGAGATAATGAAGAGAACATGATTTCACCAATCAAGATTGAAGGAGAAGTCCAGTGTTTACGTAAACCTTATACCACATCTTAAGCTTATATCATTTAGCCATATGAAATAAATTCCTAGGTTATCATCAAATCTCATCTCAATTTAGAATCTCATGATTTGTAATTAGAATTTGGAGAATATCGGAAATCGTTCAAAACTTAAAAATATTAACACAGAAAATCATATATAACTTTGTTTGAGTTTGAACACTTTTGTGAAGGATTTTTATTAGTTTTGTCACGATGTAAACAATAAGTTACATATTCATTGTTGGTTGACAAGGAAAAATTAAATCATAAAACTAACTTTAGCATACATGTCACTCATATGATGATAAGTTCGTAACGATTTTTTTATGCATGCGATGGGCCTAACACAAATTATTTTCTAAATTATGGCAAAGAACTTAGTAGGAGCTTTCCTCTACTTATAAAAAAAAGTAAAAAAAGAAACAAGCCATAAACTTTTAATAGGAGACAGAGGGACAAAGATAGAGATGGTATCTTGATAAAATGGAAGCATACCTATAGTTTTGGCAATATTCCAAAGTGATCTTAGAAGACATTGAAGCGCTGCAATTGGATTGCAAAGAAAACCCAATCACTGGATATGAAATCATTGTAAGACCTTGTATTTTATTCGTTACATTTTTCAAAATCAATTAAGTTATATGGTACTTATGCACTTAGTTGAATCATATGTGGTTCCCAAGGGATAGTTGATCCATAAAATAGTTCAATTTCATGCCATTATTCAAGTAAAACTACGTTAAGGAACCAGAATATATCCTACAAAGAAACAATCATTTCCTGTTTCTTTTGCTAGTACGAAGAGAATCAATTTAAGAAAAAATGATTAAAGGCATGTTTGGTAACATGCCAAAAGTATTTGATTCAATTCTTTTTTTCCCTAAAAAAAAAAAGATTGAAAATCCCATTTAGTAACGTTTTTGTTCTCGAGGAATAGATTTGTAACAGAATCAAGAAGTAAAAAAAAGGTGTTTCATTGTTCTCGTAATAACTCCATAATCAAGCCCAAACCATTTTCCTTTTCTTTCTCTTTCTATTTTCTTACTTTCTCTTCCTCTTTCTTCTTCCCTTAGTTAGTCGCTAGCCACAGCGATGGCCAATGACCGGCTAGACGAGGTTTGGTGACCTTGCCACGGTGAGGCTTGACCTCGTCGGGGGTGGGCGAGCTCCCCGAGGCCGATGACCTCCCCAGCTCTCATCTGGCTAGTTATTGCCCATCATCGTGGTTGGTGACTAGTTAAAGGAAAATAAAAAAGAAAAAAAAAAAATGTAATGAAACAATTAAAAAATTAAAGGAAATTTTAAATCATAAAATTTTTTTGAAAGTCGTGCCAAACGCATTTCTAATTAGTGAATAAAAATTTTGGATAGTTACCAAATACCTTTGAATGCTTAGAAATTCGTATAGGGAATAGAATCGGAAAAAAAAAAACTCTATTTGCAGAAACTATTCACGGAAGTAGAAGGATTATCACCCTAAAAGTTCAAAATCATGGCAGATCCAAGGATAATGCCCAAATAACAAAAACGCATACCCACCCGGATCCGAATTTATATCTTTTGGTTTGTGGTCCAAGTCCACCGGAATACCTTTAGTTCAGAAACAAAGAGAAGGCGATGAGCCAGGTATGATCTTATTGAAGGGGATCCATAATGAAGGGATGCGAGGCAGAAAGTACGGACATTTGCATATCAATCCTTCCACAACACCCAGCTTGGTTCCGCTGGGAAAGTGAGACTCCATCCTTGCCAACACGTCTAATATGGTTCGTATGTATCGGGTGCTTTTCACGGTAAGTAGGTGAGGGTACCGCCAAACTAGATAAAGGGCGATCTCTATCCGAATTGACCAGTAATGTTGATCAGGAAAATAAGCTAAGTCTAGAATGAAGGAAAAAGCAGATGGAATTGAGATAGAGTGATGGTGATCTTACTGTTAAGAGTATAACACAAGATATGGGTGCTGATAGAAACAGAGGAAAGAAGAAAGAAGACTTCAAGAACAGAGGAAAGGAAGAAGGTGAAAGTGAGTTCGTGGCAGCAATAAGAAAGCTGATGAAAAGAGAAGTTAACAACAGAGATTACAGAATTCGTGAAATTGATTTACCTTTGAGAAATCGGTTTTCAATTTTCAATTTGTAAAGTCAAACTCTGTTCTTTAATTCAGTTAGTTTGTTAGTACTGTTAAGCTAGTTAGTTTTCATTCAGTTTAGAGCACTTCAACAGATATAAAAGCTGATAAGAGAAAGGCAAGAGGAGGTACCTTCTCATTCATTGAAACAGAGCACTCGGTTGAATAAGAGACGATTTTTACTCTGAATCATCTCTCCTTCTTTGCTTCCATTCATTGTTCTGTTCATCAAAATCCTTCATGGTATCGTAGCGGTCTTCCAGAGTATGAATCCACCTTCTTCTCAATGAAAAGATGATGAATCTACAGCAGATTGAAGCTTCGTCGATTGCTGTCTTCTGGTGTTGATGGTGAGCAGTCTTCCTGAGAGTTTCCACCTTCTTCTCAATGGAACGATGATGAATCTACAGCAGATTGAAGCTTCATCGATTGCTGTCTTCTGGTGTTGATGATGGTATGTACTCGTCATTTGAGGATCTGGAAATCGGTTTTCAATACTAAAGAAGAACAGTGAGTTGTTTCTTCTTCTAAATCAAGTTCTTATCATCATCGGTAATAGAATCACAACTCGTTCTCTATTCTGCAAAATCGGTAGGGATTAGTTTCATTAATAAAGAATCCTCAAGAATGCGAGTGTGAAAATGGCAGCAAGGGTGCGAAGTATCCATTCCCTATTCACGTTAACATCTCAAACTTTGTTACCATCAAATTAGCCGAAGAAAATTTTCTTCTTTGGCAAGCTCAGTTTCATAGGTTTTTAAGAAGTCAAGATCTGTTCGGTTTTGTTAGTGGAGAAAGTCCACCACACCGCCAAATCATTGCAAATTGAAGGAGAAGAACAGGTGCGAAATTATAAACCCGATTACAATGATTGGATTAAGACAGATCAACTTGTGTCGTCATGGATTAGTGGTGCTGTCTCGTAGAGAACATACTTAGCCTAATAATTGGTTTAGATACTGCGTTTGAAGTTTGGGAACACTACTTAACCGATTCACACAAAAGTCTGTGGCCGAGAGAATTTGAGTTAAGAGGAAGTTGCAAGGATGTCGAAAAAACGTGATCGAGCTTTGGCTATATATCTTAGGGAATACAAGTCTATCTCGTGATCAACTCAAGGCCATAGGGAAACCCGTTGATGAAATAACAAAATTGTTTGGAGTTTTGGAAGGTTTAGGGTCTGAGTATGAAAGTTTTAAGACCACAATATATTGCTTAAAACCACAACCTGAATATGATGAGGTGATATCACATTTGGAGAGATTTGAAGCAAGATTACGGAACTACTCGTCAAATCGGTTCGGTCTAATCTAGCCTATTATGGCCAAAGGAAAACTGAACTTCTACAAAGAGAAGTTTTTGACAGAGAACCAGCACAAAATGTCAGTTTGGAGGACCAAGAGGATATATTCGTGGAGGCGGGGAGTTATGGAAGAGGACGTCCATTTAATAATCGATATCGCAGCTATGGATATTCCGGTAGAAGTATAAGCTACGAGACAGAATAATCCAAGTTATGATCAAGGGGAACAACGAGTTCAAGCAATTCAACACTATCCTCGGCATTGGTTCGGTCAAGGTTTTAGACCGTATGCTGGTTCCACACAAAGAAATCCAGATATCAAGACATATCCCTCTAACTCATCAAATCTAACCCTTCATAAAAATCTGCGGGAAAATAGAGTGACGAAAACACTCGATTAGAGTGTCGGATGCAAACGTCTGGACATGATGCTCTTCACCGTTGGTATAGATTCGACAACTCTTATCAAGCTGAGGAAATACCAACAGCACTAGCGGCAATGCATCTTGAAGAACTGTGGCGAGTGAATGGTATCCGACACCTTTGGCGCAATGTCTCACATCACTTTGCTAATGTTGGTATTCTTCACAATTCCTCTAAACACATTGGTAATGATATCGTTATGATTGGTAATGGCTTATGCTTACCTATTACTCATATTGGTGATGCCTTACTACCTACTACAAAGTGGATACTTTACCTTTGAATGATGTGTTAATTGTTCCGAAAATTAAGAAAAATCTTACGTCGGTCTCAAAATTAACTCGATGATTATCCTTGCTCGTTTGTCTTTGACAAAATCGGTGTATATATAAAGGATCACTCATCCAGCGGAGAATCAAGATGCTCGGAAGGAAAGTTAATGGACTCTACCGAGTAGACCCTCGTGTTGGCGAAGTCCTCTTTACTCAAAAACACAGGACAGTTGGAGAAGATGTGTGGCACCAACGTTTAGCCCACACAAACTTGAAGGTCTTGGAGTACATGAAGAATCAGCAGTTAATTCACTGCAATACAAAGCTGCAGTCTATATGCAGGAGTTGTAAAATAGCTAAGAGCACTGCTTTACCCTTCCCATTATCAGACTCTGTAGCTTCTAGACCCTTAGAACAGATTCATTGTGACATCTGGGGACCTTCTCCAGTTAATTCATTTCAGCACTTCAAGTATTATGTGATTTTTGTGGACAACTTCTCTCGATTTAGCTGGCTTTATCCGCTGAAACTAAAGTCAGATTTCTATAATGTCTTTCTCATGTTTCAGAAGTTAGTAGAAAATCAGTTTGATTGTAGAATCAAGGTCTTCCAATGTGATGGTGGAGGAGAATTCATCAGCCACAAATTCAAGTCTCATCTACGTAATTGTGGAATTCAACAACGTCCGTCCATCCTTACACACCCGAATGTAATGGCATATCTGAAAGAAAACATCGACACATTATTGAGATTGGTCTGGCTATGCTTTATCATGCAAGACTTCCTTTAAAGTTTTGGGTTGATGCATTTATAACAGCAAACTACTTGGTTAATCTACTTCCCACTCCAAAGTTACAAATGAAGTCGCCCTACACTATGCTATATCAGCAACAACCAAGTTATGATCATCTCAGGATCTTTGGGTGTGCATGCTATCCATGTCTCGGACCCATGCACAAAACAAGTTTGATCCAAGATCTCTTACTTGTGTATTCTTAGGTTACAAAGATCGCCATAAGGGATATCGGTGTCTTATTCCCACCACTTTGGTCATATATACATTAGTCGCCATGTTGTATTTGATGAAAGTTTCTTTCCATTTACTCTGAAACTGACAGCAGACTATCCTCATCATACAAAACTATATCAACTGTGGACAAAGGAAGCTCAATTCTTCAACTCTCCAAATGAAGAAGGCAAACAATCCACATTATCTGAACATACAAACCATTTACAGAACAACAACATCATCACTGCAGCTCACTTACAGGACTCTCCTAGTTCAGAATCACATTCAGCCTTGTCTTCATCTCCATTGCCCATAACATCTGCTGATTCTTTAAATTCAGCATCCTCCTCAACCTCTTCTTTGGATCATTTGTCTCGAACTAACTCTGCAGAATCAGGAGCTCCTATCTCCACCACTGAATCACCAGGTGATCCTACTGTTGCTCGAACTTCTTCTTCCCCAATTATCTCATCACACATATCATCTACTCATCCTATGCAAACTAGATCCAAATCGGCATTGTAAAGATCAATCCTCGATATGCACCGCTAGCTGAATATCAAGTGCCTCCTGAGCCACGCTCACTTAAATCTGCACTAGCGAGATCAAGGCCGTATAGAGCCATGAAAGATGAAATGGATGCATTAGATGAAAATCGACTTGGATACTAGTTCCTCGCACTAGCCGAGATGAATGTTATTGGCTGCAAGTGGGTATACAAGACAAAACTTGCACCCGGATGGCGATCTTGATCGTCTAAAGGCTCGGTTAGTAGCCAAGGGCTTTCATCGGGGAAGAAGGAGTGGATTTTACGAAACATTTAGCCCTTGTTGTCAAGCATGCCACTATCCGCATTGTGCTCTCGGTTGCAATAGACGGCATGGCGATTCATCAACTTGATGTGAAAAATGCATTTCTTCATGGCAACTTGAATGAAATGTCTATATGCGTGCAGCCTCCTGGCTTTGTTCATCCACACAAATCTCAGCATGTCTCATCTTCTTAAGAAGTCCCTTTATGGGCTTCGCCAAGCACCACGTGCCTGGTTCGATAAGTTCAGCAACTTCCTCCTTGAAGTTGGTTTCTTCTCAGAGTACCACAGATCCATCTCTCTTTATATTGAGAAATGGCCAAGAGATAGTCCTCGTTGCTATTATATGTGGACGACATTATCTTGACCGGCAGCTCGACACATTACTACATAATCTGATTCGATCTCTCGACTCTTCACTTTCATATGAAAGATCTTGGCCATCTTCACTACTTCTTAGGAATTGAAGCAAACGTACCACTACGTAACCTGTTTTTTGTGTCAAACTAAATATGCCCTTGACCTACTCAAACGAGCATACATGGTCGATCGTAAACCAATCTCCACTCCTTGTCCTTGCAACCTTGGTTATCCTCAAAACGATCACACCCTTCTCTCCAATCCAGTTGAATATCGAAGTTTAGTTGGTGGATTACAATATTTGACTATAACACGTCCGATCTTGCTTTTGCCACAAATCTATTATGCGGAAAATGCAACAGCCCTACGCTAGGCGATCTTCATCGATTAAAAAGGGTCCTTCGGTATGTTAAAGGCACAATTCATCTTGGCCTCTTCATTCGTTCCCACAAGCTCTATGCGTTTATATGGCTTCTCCGATACGATCAAGTCTATATAGAGACCAGACGATCAACAACCTGTTACGCCTTTCTTGGATCAAATCTCATTTCATGGGCAACTAAGAAACAATCATCTCTGTCTCTCGCTCCTCCACCGAAGCCGAATATAGAGCACTTGCCTCGGCTACACCGATCTAACTTGGATTAGTTTTGTTCTCCGTGATATTGGCCAACCTTTGCATTCTCCAACTCTTCTCTTCCGTGACAATCGACCGCTATCTCACTCACAACAAATCCTGTTCTCCATGCTCGCACCAAACATATTGAAGTCGACTTCCACTTTGTCCGTGAGAAAGTTTCTTCTCGTTCTCTTCGAGTTCAATATGTTCCAGCAAATGTCAACTTGCCGACATTTTCACTAAAGCCTTAACACGGCTCACACATTCTACTCTACGGATCAAATTGGGTATCGGTATACTACCTCCTACCAATTTGAGGGGGGATGTTAAGAGTATAAAACAAGATATGGGTGCTGATAGAAACGAGGAAAGAAGAAAGAAGACTTCAAGAACAGAGGAAAGGAAGAAGGTGAAAGTGAGTTCGATAAAGCAATAAGAAAGGCGATGAAAAACAGAGAAGTTAACAACAAGAGATTACAGAATTCGTGAAATTGATTTACCTTTGAGAAATCGGTTTTCAATTTTCAATTTGTAAAGTCAAACTCTGTTCTTTAATTCAGTTAGTTTGTTAGTACTATTAAGCTAGTTAGTTTTCATTCAGTTTAGAGCACTTCAGCAGATATAAAAGCTGATAAGAGAAAGGCAAGAGGAGGTACCTTCTCATTCATTGAAACAGAGCACTCAGTTGAATAAGAGACGATTTTTACTCTCTGAATCATCTCTCCTTCTTTGCTTCCATTCATTGTTCTGTTCATCAAAATCCTTCACTTACCATGATGACCAGCGTAGGTGAGATCTATAATGGTCTCAATCGCATGGGGACTGCTGAAGGGATGACTTGGCCCATCGTCCGTTGTACTTTTCGCCAGGAACCAGGCAATCTCCTTGTGCATAGAAGCTTCTAGCGCAGGTATTCCCAAAGGAACTCGTCCTTCATCATCTGCAAGTTGCGTCAACTTATGATTGCTTTTAACTAATTTCTTGATCATCCTTATCCTTCCACACTGGACAGCATAGTGGAGGGTTGTGCAGCCATCACAATCAACCATTTCAAGCGCTTCTGGATTCGGAGACAAGAGCTCAATCAGGTTCTCCGAAAATTCGTCATTTGCACTCCAAGCGGCCACGTGAAGCAATGTTTCCGATCTCTTTGTTATTTTGGCCGTCTTTGAAGCATCATCATGTTTGAAAAATCTTGTAGCAAGTTCCCAATCGCCCCTGAATGCAGCTTGTAACAATGGTCGGTAATAGGGTTCATCCACTACGTTTTCCGATATTTCTGCAATTGATGAGAACTTTTCAGGCCATTTAAATTATTACTTTTTTCCTTGCAAACATTGAGAAGTGTTCCGGAAAAGAACAATTTCGTGAAGATCCACCCCAAATATTAATTTCACAATGGAATAACTCTTCGAGAGATAACGCACCTGGAGCACCTTCGGACTGAGAAGGATCAAATCTGACGCTTACACGAACATCTTCAATATATGTAGAAAAAAGGAGTGAGCACGAAGTCATTCACATACTGATAAATCTTTCTTCTCTCTTTTTTCTAGCCAAGGTCAGCATTATGTATGTTTGATGATAGAGAAAATAAAAAGAACCATGAGAAAATACAAGTTCCAGCATATTTGGCACTCCATCGATTATACCATACTTTTTCTCGGTTGGAACACAAAAATGTACCTTTTGCTGGTTCTGCATGATTCGAATTTCCTTGTTGTTCACTTGGTTGCGTCGCCATTGGGTTGCTCCCCTGGTCATGGTCTTTCAACAACAAAGTAAACAAAGAATGCAAAAGAGGCTTTTGACTTTCCTAGAAAGTTGCAGCACTGATTTCAATCGGCTTAAGTTGCAGGAGCCTATTATACCATGTAGTTCTTGTTGATGAAAAGTCTGTCGGCGATGGAAAAATATAACTCTTGTTACATGAAAATTAATTTAAGTTAAAATATGGCACAAATTTATAAATTTTAGATTTTTTATAGTATTAAAAAAAATAGAGAAATTATCTTAGTTCTTTTGAGCTTGCCCCTCTCTCTCTCTCTCTCTCTCTCTCGCTCTCGCTCTCTCTCCACCCTTTGTTTCCACTTTCAAGTCGACCGTGGTCGGCAATGATTCTCTCACGGTAGATGGGACCCACATAAAAATTGAATAGCAACCATGCATTTCAAACTAACTTTTTAACTATAATTATTTTTATTATTATATTCGGGGAAAGGGATTCGGAATGTAAACCCGGTCCGAAAACCCGATCGGCCTACTTGGATTTGATCCTCTTCAAATTAAAAACTAATTTTTAATTTTTTTAATTCATTATTTTAATTCTTTTTTATTCTTTTATTTTTCTATTTTCTCTTCTTCTCCCTGTTCTCTCCTTACCGAAGCACCCCTCCCCCTTGCGCTCTTCTTCATCGAAGCTCCTCACCCGAACCGACGCCACTTAGACAAGCCCTCGCCCGCTCTCAGGACACAGCCGAGCTACCACTCAGCGTCGTCCACTCCGAACGCCACTCGTCGGCCGACCTCCCCGCCGCCGGCCGAGAGCCACACCACGGCCAAACACCGAACAAACTACGGCGACGATGGAAACGTGGCGAACGACTACACGGCCGACGCCCAAGGTTCCCCAACACCACTGGAACATTCCCATAAATCACGGCGTGCACGGACGACTCGATTTCGGCCAAAAACGAGAGGATGAAAACTAGATCTCGCCTGAGCATTTCGTCGAACGGGTGAAGGGGACTCGCGAATCATGAGGTTTCCCGCTCAACTTCAACCGGGATTCTCGACGGAACTCTCGACAAACAGATAACGATACACAGAGTTACTGGACAAAGGATGGTCGGGGCTAGAGCTCGTGTGAGCTGGACGACCGCGAGCTCCGCCCCGGCACGCCCGAAAACAGGGCCAAAATAGGGTCGAGGTTTACCGGAGCTTCGGCGCGGGAAAGGAGGCACGGCGGCGGGTAATCAGCAGCGTTTCAGGCGCGGTGGCCGGCGGTCTCTCCCTCCGACTCTCTTCACTCGCTCTCACTCGCGGCTTTCTCGTCGGATCTCTCCCTCTCTCTGGATTTTTCAGCCGAAGAGCCCCGCCTCTCGGTCCAACCTCTCCTCCTCTTTAAACAGCGTCGCCAGCTGCAGGCCGGTCGTACCGCGCGACATTTCCCCGCTGCCGTCCGTATCGTCCGCTGTCCTTATCGTACTTTGTCGTTTGTTTCCCTGCTCCAATTTTTCTTGCACCATCCCCTTATTTCCAAAAAACATACGATAGTAAAAATTTTAATCAGTGCACTAGCATTGTCACAATTTCTTTACATAAGCTGGCTTTTATAGAATGACACATATTCAATTTTTATTTTTAGCATGTAGATATATTTCATAAACAGGTTATGCTCCTATTCTGAGATTATTTGTATAAAAAAAGACTAACACTGACCGTGTATGTAATATGTATCCTCTTCAAGGATGCTGCCAAAGTTTCTATGTCCACGATAATGTCACATTCTTGCGTCATCTCCAAGTTTGTATGACGTCATTGCTTACATCCTCAAGAGGAAAGTCTGGGTGGCGTCCTGACATGGATTATGATGCTTGCTAGGTCTCAGCATGAAAGGATTGAAGAGATAGAGACAAGACATCTTCGATCCTTAAGACATCTTCGATCCTTTCATGTTGAGACACCTAGCAAGCAAGACATCTACAAGGAAGGGATAAGAGAGAACAAAAGCCTTTTCGACTAGCCCAACGATGGCACCCCAGTATCGTTTATGAACTTCAAGGGTTGTTTTTTCGGTGAGAGAGAGTGGCTAATTGCATTATGTGAATGTGAGTCATTCAAAATTGAGATATTGTGCAGGTGGCCTTGGCATGCCCTCAAGAAGATTTTTTGTTTTGTCAAAAATAAAACTGGATATGCATTGAAAATTTTGGTTTACACCATTTCCTTTGTTTATACCCCTGCTTCAATTTTTACTTGGTATCAAAGGAAGGCTTAAATGCCTCATGGTCATGCTAATGATGAATTTTTTGGTCCATTCAAAGTGGGAATGCTACTATCATTGAACATTTCTAAAGCTTGTAGCGATGTGAGAGTAGCACTTCAAAAAAAGTTGATAAATTAATAGATTACTAAAATGTTGACATATATGTAATGTCAAAAAAAATGTTGACATATATGGAAGTTAGCACTCTAAATAGTGAGGATTATATACTTATGATGATTGCAAAAATTTTCTGAAGATTTGATAATCCAACAACTTATTTGGAAGTTAGTAAATTCTTAATAGTGTTGGTAGGTTATTATTGTTGTAAAAGAAAGTTGGAGAATTTGAAAATGAGATCTACTGTTTGAGATGTGGAAGCATTGTCCTTCACGATAATTCCGGATCTCAAAGTATAAACTTTCGGTGCAACCGATTCTAATGACTATCCTCTCGGGATAAAACAAACATTGCTCTTTACTATGCATTGAATAATAGAGGGAACATGAACAACAAATTTGTATGTTAAACACAACAAAAGAAATGAAAAATAAGAAGAACAATAAAGATGTTCTTGCTTTTGTATATATATATTTTTAATTATGTTTGGGAATAGGAAGACCATCAAACAAGCACAACCAATTGCATTAATTATATGTGCAAGTTTCTTTGCCATGCCTCAAGGTCTTTCAAGATTTGGACATATACTTAGCACTTATTTAAATTTGAAGTCAAGTAAATTACGTACTTACAGTCCACCTACCACGATGTAGACCTCATCATCTTTCAATCTCAATAAACATATTTTCCCTCTTGATTATCTTAGCGAGTTATTGTCAAACAAATCATAATTACTACAATTTTCCAAAAAGTATTACAGCTTAATTAATTAAGGCAATTGATTTTGATTCTCACCTCCGCATCTTGAAACTTTATGACTTTTTCACATGTCAGAAGATTATTATGTTTTGTCCAAATATTCGGTAGCATAATTTATTGTTTTGGTTGTTTATTCATAAGAGATATTAGATTCAGATTATTCTATATAGATATTATAGAGAAATTGATAATGGATTTTTCAAACTACTATGCATTAGAAGGATGATTGAGGCACAAGTTTCACGGTATTTAATGACTTGGCCCACCTACAATATTTTTTGGTGTTTAAACTCTTACTTAAAAACAAATAAAAAAACTTCGCAAGTCCTCGCAATTTCTCGTGCATGAAACTCATCGGTGATTGGACAAGCCATGTGAACAGATGAATTTCGCTCCTCGGCAGGTCCTAATCGAAAGTTCTTCCCGGTCCTTTGTTTCAGTTGCATCTTTCGCACTGACCCGCTATTATTGGTGGAGCAAATGCATGGAACTTTACCGAGTCAAGGTAGAACTCACGAAGCAAGTTCCTCTCTTTTTTTCCTCATTTGACCATCCTCGCTAATTGACTCCAACCCACGTTTTCTTCTTCTCCCTTTCTTTTTTCTAATTGGACGAGTTTCAGATTCCTTTAAGGGTTTGGTCAATTAATATAAACAGTTTTCTGGTTTAATTGAGAATTCCCGACAGCTAAGCAGGCCTTAATAAATCATCAATCGTGCATGTAATCGAGTGATTAGTAGTGTAATTGAGCTATTAACACAAGATTTAGAGGGAAAAAATTCTGTCTAAAGTCCCTAACAAACATGTGAGGGGATTAAATGCACAAGTTAGGTTAGATTTTTTGCATGATCAAAAGTTTAACATGCCTTGTCTTGACATAAACTTAGCACTTATATAAATTTGGAGTCAAGTCGATTACAAACTTACAGTCCACCTAGCATGATGGAGTTCAGAATGTGATTAAAGCGACACCTTGATGGAGTCCAATTTGTGGCTCATCATCTATTCACCAACAATTTAACCACTGCATGTAAAATATCAAGAAACGTGGGGAGGATGAGGGTGAATTTCTGAGAAGGAGAGGAAAGACAGGAGTTAAGATGCGAACCGCTAGGGAAAAGCAGAACGATATTAATTGGGCAATTGGGCATTTGAAAAAATATGTAAGAGTTTGTGGCATTACACTATAAAATTGTTACGTATTTCCGTACTCACTCACCTAACCCTGCTCTAAATAACCTCTCGGTGAAATCAATTTTTAACTCCTATAGAAATTGGTCTCTAAGCTCTCAAACAAGGCGAATGAATATTTTACAACTAAATCTGCACTCGTTCGAACTCTGCAAGAAGTATAGATAGAGGCTGTTTCTATCAAAGTTCGACTACGTACAGAGAAACAAGTTACCTTAAACATGAGAAAAGAGAGCGTGTGGTGCTTGTGTTGTTGTTATAAGAGTGCACATATAAGTTATGTAAGAAAAGTCTCACATTTGGAAATTGATATGGTATAGAGCGGTTAATATATCCTAGTCGGCTAATTACTCATTGACTTAAATTTTCGAGTGAAACTAGTGCCAACTCTCCTCAAATGAAGATATTGGGCTTCTAAGGAGTGAGTAAATTATAGAGGTCTCATCCGTTTGTAATTTTCTCTATTGAAAAATAACATCTAATCTTTCTTTTTTCGCGCATTAATGCTACGCCTGACAAGTAGTATCAGAGCTTTTCTAATTCAACAAGTAATATTAGAACTAGAAAATAACATCTAATCTCTTTTGGCTTTTCCATTGATTATTAGCTCAAAATATAAAGAGTGCAGCTAGCCTAACGGCACCATTACACTTAATTTGTGACGGTGCTCTCGTGACCACAATTCTCATATTATGCCAACTGTACTCATTTTGGCAACTGGAAAATAAAACTTCCAAAGCTAATTGTCAAAAATGGCCTTTGTGCTGTAAAATCACATAAGCTAAACCCGTTATTCATCTTCATTTTAGGTCTCGTGCTTTGCACTAAAATTAATTAGTAAAATATCGTGCAAAGTTTTCAGAGGGGAAATGCAAATGTTAATTAATTTTAAGAAGTAAAAAGTTACATCAATGTATTGCTAACTTTGTCACGTACTTCACATATATAAGGATGGTACACTTTTCATATTGGCAAATAAAAAACCATAGCCTAAAAAGCAAGACAAAATATTTCGTACATTCGAATTTATAGGGTGAAATATGAGAAAATGCATAGAAACTAGTAAAAGATAAAATTTGTTCAAGTAAAATTGTATAATGCAGCGAGTCAGATTGGCTTTTTATTCCAATCATGCCCCTAAGTCCATGTTGCTTGAGTTTGAATTGTTGCTTTTGTAGACTAGCTAGTCTCGCCGAAACTTCAAGCTAGTAACACAAGTTATAAAATTGTGAAAATGAGGTGATCATGACTAGAGCAAATAATATTGTGTTAGGGATAGTTTCGAGTGAGGACAGTTACACATAAGGTATAATGTCACGTAAATGATTATTTTGGCTTGGCTTTTATATATTATAATGTTTCAGCAACATTACAGAATGACACAAATCTTGGTGATTCTAATCTAACAAATATTAAGTAGAATAAACTTTCTTAACTCGCAGATGAATATAGTCAGATAATATATGGATAGAAAGCACTACGTTGCTACTTTCAATTGAAATCAAGTTTCATCCAATTTGGAGTCTTCTAGGGAATTTATGGAAAAAATATTAAGAGCTAACATCATCGCAATTATGTTGCAACTGTCATTATGACATATGTCATGTTTATGCCGTTGATGCGATGAACGGATCATCCCCTCCGTTCTTAAAGGGAGTAAATAAGAGAGTTCTTTTGGTCAAAGGGGGAATGTAAGAGTTGCAAGAACAAGAATTAGAAGAGAGAGAGAAAGGGTAGGTTTTTCTTTGCTACAAAAGAATCACGTTAAGTAACGTTGTTAGATACTCAATGGTGTTTTTTCAATCAACTAATTAGCATGTTCGGATTGATTTTTACCTTCTTTTTTTTTTTTTTTTTTTAACTTTGCAACACACGCTTTGAATTTTTTTTTTTTCAATCTTACCATATGAAACTTTCATGTTATACAAATATTGATACGTCATTTTTTAATGTTTGAAAGAATACTTTAGCATTTGACGAGAAAGTGAAAAAGTTGATTTTTACTCTTTTAAGCCAAAATAAATAGGCTCGGGTGAGTTTTTTCCTTATAGAGTTAAAGGAAAATAGCCCCATAATTTCCTCTTTAATCGACTAACAATTCTAAATAAAACATCCATTATCATGATATTGCTGGAAGTGTCGGGATGAAATCAATAACTTCATATATATTTATATAAATCAAAGAGGTCCTACTTGATCATGATTACTTTTTTCTTCCTAAAAAAACCTCGATTATCAATAGACAAATATCTAAATTCATAATTTATATCTTTCATGTAATTCAATTTGAATCCTTTCTACGTACAAACAATTCTGCTAACAAAATTTCAATTCTTAATATAATTTTATCTTTCCACATAAAAATATTCAATTTCCTCATACTATGTCAATAATTTCTGTCAATTATTTAATAATTCTAGTACTTCATAATAGGAAATTTTGTAAGATCTATTAAATGTAAATTGGTTGCGTACATGCATCACGCGTGCACTTTTGTAATGTCAATTATGCAGTCTTTTTAGAAAAGCACCAAAGAAGCTAAGTAATTTATTCATTCTATCTAGTGAAGATGACCAGTCTAGGCCAGACTGGGTGCATCGTTTCTGAAGAACGACGCACGAGGTATTTTATGATGTCTGGTTGTGCACATTTCTCGTTGGAACTACATGCAAACCGGTGCTGGCAGGAGCATTGGGGTTGGAAAGAACGACTTAAATCAATTTGTGTGGCTAGACTGGGAGCACCTTTTTTTGACCGTTGAATGAGGGGCGGCTAGGTTAGCAAGAGTGCCCTTTTTTTGCCGGACTGCTAGGTGCTGTTTGCTTTCTAAAGAGAATTGTCAAACTTTCAACTTTCCTGTTCTCATTCCCGTTTGAAAACACGGCATTGAGCGGAAAAGGAGGCCGATGGCTGCAAAATCTTTTCTTAGAAAAATCTCTCATTTTTAAGACTAAAAATAATGGCAGATCGTTTACTCAACTGTCAATCCCCATTCTATTCTGAATTGTTTTTACTAAAAAAATCACCAACTTTCACTTTTAATTTCTATATTGCTCCAAACTTGTTTTGTCTACAAAAATCACCAACTAATCACCCTAGCCCAAAATCTCCATCCGTTAGCCCTTTGTCAAAATATCTAAAACTCAGTCCCAGGCTTTCACTCATGACCCATTTTGAAAGATCCTACATCTTATTGACACCTGAATCTTTGTCAATGCATCAAATATACTTTGGGTAAAAAATACATACACTAACCCAAAAAATTAAAAAGGTAAAGAAGGAGAAAAAAAGAATAGGAAGAAGAGAGAGAGAGAAAAAAAAAGTTGAAGGGTCCAATCTTGACGGAAAGGGCCTGATCTAATGAGCCTAGTTCATGCGGCCCACTGACCCAGGTCCACGAACTCAATCCATCAGCCCAATCAAGATCAGAATTCGGATTGTTCAGCCTGTCTTCATTCCGGCGGATTCCGGCGTTCCTCAGCTCTGTTCCGACGAATGCACCTACTCCTTCCGGTTCAGTTCTTCGATTACTGCAATGGCATCGAAGCTAAGTCACCTCTTCTTTTTCTGATTTCCATATGCGATTCGATAGTAGTAGCGATTTCTCCATGTTCTTGCTTGTGTCATTATCTCCGATTCCCTCTTTTCCCAGCTTTGCCTTCGATTCTTTTGGAATTTTTAGATTGTTGCTGAACTCTGGTCTCTTCAGATTGTCAAACATCTCGTTGAATGGGACTTTCTCGGTTCAGCTCTGTTAATCCAATCAGAGTGTCAAACGCTCACGGCCCGTTCGATTCTCCTTCACTGGCTTCAATTATCATTGCCAACGCATCCAAGACCTCCTCTGGCTAGTTGAACAAACGACCGTGACCGATGATTGCTCCAAGCTAAGGTAAAAGCTCTCTGCTCTGTTTTTAAGTGTGATGCATGTAAAATAGAATCTGAGGCCTTTGTTGCTGCCAGCATAAAAATTGTTCACGATCGACATTATATTAATGACTTCAATTCAATCTTGATGATCTTTACTGATTGGGTTGTGATTCTCGTCATCTCATTGTTATACTGTGCCTTTTGATTGAATGCTCATCAAGGTTTGATGAAATGCCCGAGTCACATTAAGTATGAACATGACTTCGACTCTGATTGTGAAATGCCCTAGTCGTATTTTTTTTTTTTAACTTACAAAAAGCCAGAATAATACAGGAACTGGATTTTCATTTTTGCCCTTTGGTACTCCTAGTATATCTGGGAATCTTAAGTTCGCCGATGAAAGAGAAAGATGTGTAAACCTTGTAATGCACAACTCTCATCACAGGGTATGGAAGCTCCTTCCAATATAGAGGGTATTATTATTACCATTTTTTCTTTTTGGCCAAATAGAGTGGAAGTTCAATGGCGTTCTATTTCTTACACATGAACAAGTTATTTCACACTTTATGCTAATCTTCAAAAAAAAAAAAAAAAAGTACTATGCATTAAAATCACAAACATAAAGAACAACGCTTTACAGAAATTTATTGCGTGGAATGGAAACTCCTTTCTTTTGTTGCAGAGCATCTATGTAAACGCTGATGTTTGGAAGCTCCTCCATCTCCTGGCGTCGCTGCAAAGACATGCGAAACCTTCACTAACCCTCCGATGAAGCATGGGAGTTTACTGATGTCCTCATCCAGACAGATTTGCTAACCTTGTACATGATGCACCAAAGCATTACAAAATGAAATTTCTAGATCCTCCAAACGATTGAAACGTAATGTAGTTGTACATAGTTTTATTACCAAGACAGCATATCCATTCATCTTTTTCTTTGACAACGAACCAAAAGAAGGTTTCAGGAGTCAAAGACTAACAATGCCTTTGCTCAAAACCGCTGCAACAGCCTTCCGAATTAATTATCCTTCGTGGCTGCACAATGCACAGGTAAAGCACAGTTCATTTTTGTCAAATGGACAGAAAATAAAAGGATTTCAAAATGACAATTGAAATGTTGATTTTGTCTCAAACAAAAGAAAAGAAAGAATCAAAAAGTAGACGATAAAGATGTGTTGCTATAAAACCGACCAAAAAAAAAAAAAATGTGTTGCTATACTGCCATCATTTCTGTTTGACCTTAGAGTTCCATCAGAATGATAATTTATAGGGATTAGCTTCTGTGAATAAAATATGTAAACGTGAAACTTAATAATTTTATGATCCCAGTGGTTATGTATTAGCATCCATTGATATTCAGCTATACCAAATTTTCATCAGATATTGGTCATTTGAATAAATTAATACGCTCGAGAATTCAGGAACTAATGCGAAGTAGCCATTCTAAATGGAATCGATAAAGTTGGATCCACCTACCAAACTTGAGGAGATAATTGATCGTCAACGGCATTTAAAAATACAATGAATCTATCTGAAAGGACATGTCTGACGCCAAAGAAAATAATTGGTAATATTAGACGTGGGTTCCAAGCGAAATCTGGAGAAACCAGGGCATATTCTTACAGGCTGCTCTCATGATTTATTCTCAAGAAAATATTAGATAGTATTAAATTAACGTATAATGAAAAGAGGCGCTCCTCTTCGTTTGAGTATTTTCTCCATCTTAACATTTAAACTAGGGACAGCTTTTTTTCAAAAAAAAAAAAAAAAAAAAAAACATGGACTCACGTTCGTAGGGCAAAAATATCTCCACTTTCAAAGACCCAAAAAGTGCACGAAATATTACTTAATGGACAAAAAAGGTCCACCATTAAATTTTTCGTTCATGCAAGCCAATTTGGCATTTGACGTGGACAATGGCGTGGACATGTACAATAGACATTTTAGTAAAACAAAAATCAGAGAGGCATAGCAACCTCATTTCTGGCTAATCAATAATGACATCGTTTTTGGTCTTCTATATTAATGTTTCATTTTTTTTTTTTTATCGAAATATTAATGTTTCGCTTTTGTTTCAATGAGAAATGAGAGGAAAAAAAGAGCAGATTAAAATTGAAAGAGTTCGTCAAAAAAGCAAAAAAAAAAATGATAGAGTTAGCTTTCTTGAATTTGAGTTTGTTTTGCCCCAGATAGAAAATTACCGCTTCAAATTGACTATTGGGAGTGAATTCATTAATTTGGATAGGGCGAAAACTTAACATTGAGTTTTTTCAATCATTAAGTATGAAATTTATATATTTTCATTGAGGTCATTTGGAAAGTGGGGATAGTCTTTTTTTTTTTTTTTTTTGGTCGAAAGATTTCTCATCTCATTTCAAGTAGTAAAATACGGCGAACAACCCAAAATGGCTTTCAGAACAAAAAGCATCCAAAAGAGATTGAAAGGGTGAGACCCAATTCGGTGAGGTTGGCGGTTAGGCACTGAACCCAATCCGCGGTTTTAATTCCTCGACTCATGGATCAATTTTAAATTGGGATTGAAGATTAGCACAGCCTGGCCCATTTGAATTGCGTAGTTGACTTCCCAAGGGAGAGAATCTAACCCCAAAATCGACTGAACTGCTGTTGAGCATTCAGACACAACAGCTACCCCACGTGGGTATAACTTCATGCATTTTTTGAGATTCAGCCTCCGAGATAGTAGAATGCCTATGCTAAATAGTAAAAAAATCCTCCCTTTTTTGAACTTAAAGATCCTAAAAGTGTTCTAAAGAATATGAATCTACTTGAGGATACGGCTATTTGGATGCAATAGGCTGCACTAAAGTGACTTTTAAATTTGTATGGTGTTTTAAGTCAATTGAATGACCAATATTGTCATGATTAATCAAAACGGAAGCAATTACCTGTTAGATTGGGGCATGACAATCTGCGTCAAAGAATGTAGAAAACCAACTTCATCCGGCAACTCCACAAGAGAGCTACACCCCTCTAGATTCAAAGTTCTTAGGAGTGTTAAGCTTACCAAGGGAGCTATCAACTGTGGTCAAGTTGACACACTGAGCAATAATTAACATCTCCAAAGTCATGAAGTTAGAGAAGTCAGGTGTTTTCTTTAATATACTATTATGCATGAATTTCTTTGTCACCTGTATCGATGTACTAACCGTGTTGTTCATAACTACTGTAGACAATCTATGGAGAGATCATTGATTGTTTGTAACAACCAGGGTTTGACCACCCTTTACTAAAAGATCATAAGTTTTCGGTATTAAATTATTGATGAAATTGTGGGAATAATTGCACAATCGATCCTATTTTATGGTGCACATATGCACAGAGCAGCCTCCGCTAGCTCCTCGTTCTCCTCCAGTTTAACAGCGGAGACACCATCTCGTGTGCAATTTCCATGAAATTCTGCCAGAATTTCTATAAAATTTGTTCAATCCCTAATTGTTGCATGAACTAAATCATGGACAGAAAAAGCGTAGCTTTTCACTTAATCAACAAAGCACCCACAGAGAGCACAAGTTAAGCACCTTGAAAGATCAAATGCTTTGGATGGGTGCCCTGATGGAACCATTCCAATTCTTAGAACGACAAAGGAAGACCAGGTGAGAGCCGAGTTGCTTGAGCACACACATCCACAAATACATCATCCTTCGTCTACTCAATCTCTAAGTTTTCATGTAAGTTCTTCCCTTAATGACGAAAATAAATTCATAATGAATTGTTGTCTTTTGTATCATACAATTAATTATGGGAAAAATTGTCTAAAAGTGCTAAACTTATTACATTTTTACCAATTCAATATTAAACCTTTTGATTTTGTCAATTCAGTCATAAACCTTTTAATTTTTTATCAATTGAGTCCAAATGGCCAATTTTAGCTAGCATTACTAACGCAGAAGTTGGCGATGTCACGTAGGACTATCGGCATTGACGTGGATAAATTTTAATAGTATTAAAATATTTTAATATTTTAATACAATTCTTCTTCTTCTTCTTCTTCTTCTTCTTCTTCTTCTTCTTCTTTTTAATAATATTTTAATACTTTTTGAAAATTTTATTATTTTTTATTTTTTCTCTCTTCTTCTTCTTCCCTCGCTAGGACTTGCTTGCCCAAGTGAGGCCTAGCAAGGGTCAGCTTCGCCGAGGCTAGATTGATTAAGGCTAGCCCTTGCTTAGGTCAGGGTGGCCTTGCTCGGCTGAGCTAGGGTCAGCTTCGCCTAGGCTAGATCGATTAAGGCTAGCCCTTGCTTAGGCCAAGGTGGCCTTGCTCGGCTGATGCCCAAGGAGGTCACCTTGGCCTGTGCAATGCTCTAGGTGAGCTTCGTCGGTCGCTTTGGCTTGGCCGCGTCTCGCCTATAGCAAGTGAGGCTAGTTGGCCTGGCATGATTGGTGGCCAGCCATTAGAAAAAGGAAGAAGAAGAAGCAGTAAAAAAGAAAAGAAAAGAAAAAAAGAGAAAAAAATAGAACAATATAAAAATATAAAAATATAATTAAAATTATCCACGTCAAACTCAAATAATCTTATATGACAGCGTCGATGTCCACATCAACAATTTCCAGCCAAAATTAGCCAAATTGAGTCAATTGGCAAGAAGTGAAAATGTTTATGATTCAATTGGCAAAATTGAAAGATTTAATATTGAATTGGCAAAAGTGCAATAAGATGAGGGCGTTTCAGACAATATACTATTAATTACATGTATTTTTTTGTTCAACTTAACTTGTTTCAATGACCTTCAACATATCTTTAGCTCTATTATAATTATATGACTTATTAAAAAGATAATGTGCCGTATTGTATCTAGTGTATTTCATATGTCAATCGATAATTACATTTACTATTGATATCATTCTCAATTTCTGAAGTTTGCCACTTTGGAGCTGAGAAGCGGTGGTAATCCTTTCCACGGAGTAAAAGCATCCATTATGTTAAAATGGACAAGCTAGTGGAGCTCAGATTTGGATCGCCAGCAGAAACATTCATCCCAAAAACGTGATGCGAGTCGGATGGTTGGTATGTTTTTCCGATAAACTAGTTAATTCCGATGTTTCTTTTCCTTTCTGAATGGGAAATAAAAAATAAGAGAAAATTTTTACAGTGAAATTTCATTTGATCTAAGATGCATTATTTTTTCACATATGGTACTGTTCTCATTGTCTCTTGCTATAGAATATTGGGTCTAATGGAATTTTGTCATGATAGGTGGCTCCAGATGTATACAACGATGATAAGAGTCATCTTTCTATTTACTGGAAAGTAAGTTCTAACTTGCTACGACTTTTGCCGAAGAGAGCAATTTCATGGATGGCTTCCTCGAAGTTTCACGGAGTTCTTTTTTTGCCCCTTCAATTTTTTTTTTTCTTATCTGCGTTTGATTACCTTGTAAAATTCTGTTTCCTATCTCATATGGATTCACAATTCGGTAGTTATTGCACATTTGATTGTAATTTGGTAACCTGACTTGTATATGAAATATGTCTTTCATCAAATTTTGCGTACTATCAATTTCTATATGTAAAATGTTAATTAATTGGAATGCAGCTTTTGAATTTTTTTTAATCAAATTCAGTTTTTGACAAGTGTCGGTTATTCTTAGAATTATGTCATGTGCATACATGATAATGATACTTGGCATGGCAAGTTATGCAATAATGATTACCCAATCAGCGCTAAATCTACTGTTCAAAGAGCTAAATGAAACTAGTCCAAATTGGACTACCATTCTAATACATGTTCAAAGAACAGGTGGATGGATGCTATGACTTGCAGTGTCCAGGTTTTGTGCAAGTTGATCGTTCCATTACTCTTGGACAAGTTGTCTCACATTCTTCTGTTTATGAGGGGCCACTAGTCGAGATTCATCTTGCAATTGACCAAGTAGTTAACTCCTTTTCTTCAGACCTCTGTAATAATGGTTAAAAAAAAAAAAATTCTATGTAGTATGAAAGTTGCGCCATAGATATGAGCTGTGGAAAAAGGTGATAAGTTGCTCTTTCAAGGATTTTGAAACCTTTTTTTACCCGAACATGTTACTTTATGAAGATATTTGTGAAAACAAAAATAATTACTGAAAAAGGAGTTACCTGCCGCTCTCTCCAACATGCTAGTGAACTTAGTTGAAATTTCATGCTGTGTGAATTGATTTACCTGCCGACGAGCGAAATATCGTTCTTTGGGGGCACATAAAAAAGTTTCTCTAACGACTATTGCACGATTAACTTCCCAACAGGATTTTTTTTTTTGGTCAAAGAGGCTAATATATAGAATTAAGGAAGAGTTACACCGTTTGCAAGTAAATCCGTACATATTATATCCAAAAGCGGAGGGGGGGGGATAAAAGAGGGCCAATTTGGAGGAAGACTTCTTGAAAAATGGGCTTTGGCAGCCTAGTTGGCTGCCTCGTTCGCCTCTCTGTTGCAATGGACAATACGCAGGTTTGGGAACCCTTGCAGGAGCGCTGCAGCCTCAGCAAGCAGAGAGCGAAGCTCCCATGGTGGAGGGCAAGAGTTGTTGACTGCATTCACTAGGGTCTAGCAGTCCGATTCCATGGTAAGGTCGCGATCTGTATGTCCTTTCTGCAGCAGATCTCGTAGAGTGAGGGTTAGTGCCTGGGTTTCTGTCTGCAGGGTCGAAGATGTAGCGACATGGCTTGAGAATCCAGCTACTATTCGACCAGCGTGATCTCGAGTGATTGCAGCCATTGATCCTTCAGGAGATGCAGGGGCGAAAGCTCCATCAATATTAATCTTCCAGGTGCCAGGAACTGGAGGATGCCAAACCCGATCAGATGGTAGGGATCGAAGCCGAGATACTGGGCTCGCTGCACAGAGACGACGATCTATCAAAGCATTAGCGAGAGCCGTTCGTACCACCTGTGTTGGATCAGGATGAACTCTACGAAAGACAAAGCTATTTCTGGCTTTCCAGATCTACCACAGAGTATGCACAATAGTTTCCAGATCAGGTAAGATATTGCTAGTCATTAAGATATCTGTTACCCAAGCATCCATACGTTGAGTATTATAAGCTGCCGAATTGATGTTTATCTGCAAATGCGACCAAACTTTCTTTGTCCATGGACATAATAAGAAGATGTGTTCTATAGATTAAGGGTGCGTGTGGTACATAACTTACATAGAGAGTCCGAAATAACATGTCTGCAGTAGAGATTTTCACACGTTGAAAGAGCATTGTGGCAAAGAGACCACATAAAGATGTGGAGTTTTGGAGATGTCTTGATCTGCCAGATCTTAAGCCAAAGGGTTGTAGGGGCTTGGTAAGAAGATGATGCATTGTTGCGATCATTCATGTGTGCTTTTGCTCTAAGGTAGTTGTAACAACTCTTGACTGTATATGTGCCGTCTTGAGTGCCTTTCCATATGACCTTATCAGTTGGGCATTGGGGTCGAAGTTGAATAGTTAGGATCTCAGTCACTGTCTAGGCATCAAAAGATTGACGCAAAGAAGGGTTCATCCCAAATATACTGACCTGGTAGGATAAAACCAGCAACTGCTTTGGTTCACCTTGGGCCGCAAGGCCACCAATGGTACCTCTTGAGAGCCACCTATCTTCGCGGATTGAAATATCTTGCCCATTTCCAACGAGACCATTGAATATTATCCGAATTGAGTCTACGCCAAGTAGTAGACTTTGCTAGCCCCATGAAGTTTAAAGCCTATATTGGCATGCAAGAAGTAAGTAGAATGATAGTAAAGACCTTTAAATAGTTTAATCCATAGGGAAGTGGGATTATTAATTAGACGCCATGCCTACTTGCCTAGTAAGGCTTTGTTAAAAGTGATGAGGTCACGAAAGCCCATCCCTCCAATATCCTTTCTCGTAGTAAGAGAATCCCATTGCTTCCAATAGATACCTGTCTTGGTACTATTATTCTGCCACCAAAATCTGGCAATTTTTTGTTGAATAGACTTGCACAGAGAAATAGGGATCTTGAAAATAGACATCACATATTGTGGGATAACTTGAACAACGGTTTTGATTAAAAATTCCTTACCACCTTTCGAGATGAACTGCTCCTTCCAGCCTTCTAGTTTATAATGCACACAAGCTAAAATCCAAGCGAACATATCCCTTTTTGATCTTCCCCAATCTGATGGTATACCAAGGTATTTACCACTTTTGGTTAGGATAGGAACCCGGAGTTCTTGGGCCAAATTCTCTTGTAGTTGGGTAGGACACGCCTTGCTGAAAAGAATACCAGATTTGCTCCGGTTCACAGTCTGGCCAGTCACTAAGCAGTATTGGTTTAGCAAATTCGCTAGATTCTGACATTCCCGTAGTTTGCCATCTAGGAAGAAAACAGCATCATCAGCAAATAATAAGTGAGATAGGGTTGGACACCACCTATTCAATGTGATACCTTTAAGATGTCCCATATGCAGAGCTTGTTGGATGAGGATAGAAAGTACATTTGCTCCCAGGATGAATATATATGGTGATAAAGGGTCACCCTGTCGGAGTCCTCTAGTAGGGTGAATATATGGAAGATTGTCGCCATTAAATTTGACATTGAGAGTAGAAGTTGTAATGCATTCCATGACCCATTGGACCCATATTGAGTTGAAACCCAATTTGAGCATATAATCCCGTAGAAAATCCTATTCAACTCGATCATAGGCCTTCTGCATGTCTAACTTTAGGACGGCTTGAAAATGTTTCTTTCTTTTCCTTATCCTAAGCTGATGAAAGACCTCTTGCATGATCAATATATTATCTTGAATCTGACGACCACTGATAAAAGGAGATTGTTTTGGGGAAATCAGCCTTGGTAGCCACGGTTTGAGGCGGTTGGCTAAGATCTTTGAAATAATCTTGTAGATATAATTGCAAAGATTGATTGGGCGATACTGATCTAGTCTTTCTGGGTTAGGGACCTTGGGTATTAAAGTGATAGTTGTTTGATTGAGTGCAGGTTGCAAGACTCCAGTGCAGAAAAAATCTTGTACCAAGCCGAAGAGATCTGCTTTTAGAATGTCCCAGTAATGCTGGTAGAACAGCCCATTGAGTCCATCCAGCCCTGGCGCTTTGGTTGCCCCCAACTGAAAGACAGCCTGTCTTAATTCTTCTTGAGTGACAGCTCAGATGAGGTCAGTATTCATGTCTTCCATGACCATCTGAGGGCACTGCGACAATATAGGTTCATAATCACGGTGCCCCATAGATGTATATAAAGTCTGAAAATGATGAATGATCATATCCTTAAGTTGCTGCTGGTCACGCACCCAACTTTGATCTATATCCTGTAGCATGCTGATTCTATTTCGCTGTCTCCGTTGGATAGTAGAGGCATAAAAGAATTTGGTGTTTTTATCACCCCATCTAAGCTAGTTAATACGTGATCGCAAGGCCCAATACTGCTCTTCTTATTGCCAGAGGTATTGAATTTCCATCTGCAGGCGAGTCATCTCTTCGTTATCATGTTGGTTATGGGGCTTATTCATTATGTCTTGGAGTTGTAGTTTCAAACCACAAAGTTTTTCTCTACCGTTAGCGAAATTTTCTTTGACTCCATACAGCAAGGGCACCTGAAACAGACTTGATCTTCTATGAAATTGTAGATTTGGACCGCAGATTGGAACGCCAGTTTGCAGCAACAATTTGAGAACACTCTTGATCTTGAATCCATAAGGCCTTAAAGGTAAAGCGTCTTCTCCTTTTTTTATTTGTGGTTTCTGTGGAAAGGAGGAGTGGGCTGTGATCCGACACAAGAGCAAGTAAGACAAACACCTCAGCTGCTGGATAGGCTAAATGCCAGTCCATTGTGCAGAGAGCCCGATCCAGTTTTTCCTTAATTAACTCCTCTCCCTCTCGATTGTTAACCCAGGTATATGCGCAGCCTTTACTTTCCACCTCCAGAAAAGAACATGATTCAACAAAAGCACGGAAAGATCTCAACCGATAGGGATCAGCTTGGCACTTACCCATTTTCTCCCAGTGGTAAAGGATTTCATTGAAATCTCCAACACACACCCAGGGTAGAGTATTATAGTTGCTGATATGGCGTAACTCATTCCATACATACTATCTTTGATTGTAGACTGATGGAGCATGAACACAGGTGAGGCGCATGACCAACATAGTTTCCTTATCCGTACATATCATATCTAGGTAGTTTAAGGATTGGTGTTCAAGTGATATGGATACACCATCATTCCAAAATACAGCCAATCCACCTGCTGTCCCAACAGGTTCTTCAAGAAGACAGTTTGAGAATTTGAGTCTCTTATGAATTCTAATTAGTACTGAACTTTGGTTCTTTGTTTCCATCAAAAAGATTATTTGGGGCTTTTCTTGGGCCACTAGGACCCTTAAAGCTCGAATTGTCGAGGGATTGCCCAAACCCCGACAGTTCCAGCTTAATAGCTTCATTTATCATGGGGTGGTTGATTCGGGCTAGCCACCACAGCCCATCTCGCTAGGTTCTTCAACTGTAAGAATTGGGGTTTCCATTAAATTCGAGTCATCAAAGTTCTCTTGGAGTTGAGTACGAACATCAGGGTTAAAGAGTTTTTTTGGCCTTCTTAATAGGACCAGATCGAGCATTAAGACGAGAATTCTTACCCTTCTTAGATTGTATATTGCTTGCTGTGATGCTATTGGCCAGAAGCTTGTGGTGCGCAGATTGATTCTCTGATGCATTCGGAACCATAGATTGCCATTTAATAGGAGTTGCAGCAATAATAGGATGATCAGGCTCCATTGCTTCCATTATCTGCTTACCTTTATCCTTTTGAACAGGAATAATGGCCGAAGGGGATGAAGGAGTCTCCGGGACAATCTCATCATCTGCAGTTGGAGATGGATTCGTCTCATAAAAGGTACACTAGAACGGGCTATGGTCCCTGACCTCTGCTCTTAGCCATGAGCCATATAAAAAACTCTCATTCTTGTCCATATTACTTTCATCATAAGGAAACTCTGCACAATGCATGGCATAATGGCCAAGCTTACCACATGAAAAGCAATAGTGCGAAAGTTTTTCATATTTGAAATCAAGCCAAAACTCTAGCCTTCAATTTTGATTAATATCCCTGTCATGAGTGCCTGTTGAAGGTTAAAATCAACCCTGACCCTTCCTGTTTTTAGCAAAGAGCCATCTGTATTTGCGATGCGCACATCTGTTACTCTCCCTATGTGGGCAGCAACCTTACGAAGCATATTTTCGGTACATCTTTCCAATGGCAAACCATAAATTTGGACCCACAGCTCACAAGTATTGAAATTGTAGCAATGCAAAGGTGTATTCGCTTTCCAGGGTTTTAACATGACCAAATGATTAGCAAAATGCCAAGGTCCATTTTCATACACCCTCTTTTTTACTTCCTCAGATTTGAATTTAATGATATATAAACCAAAGTCGCCCAGAGAAAAGTCAACAAGTTCAGTGTGCCATACCCGTTTCATGGTATTCTGAAATGCCTGAAAGTTAATTGTAGGATTATTTAAAAGCTTACCAACTAAAACCAACCGACATTCTTCAATTTTGTCAACAGGTGCTGCTTCGTCCTAGATTTCCATTGCTTGTGCCAACCAAAGGCGACCCATTCAATGACATAAAGCCCCAGGCGAGCTTCTTCATCAGCATTCGTTGATTCCATAATGCGCTTGAAGACAAGATCAGTTCTGAAGAAACCCTTAGCAGAGGGAGGGTGAGCACTAGAATTAAAGATCTACTTATCAAAACCTCACTTCAACCATCTGGGAAGGAAAACAGGCGGAATCCAGATGAAAGGGACTTCAACAAACACCCGATCATGACATGCAAGCCGCTAGGAAAGATCGGGGAAGGGCGTTGGAGTATGGGATGAGAAGGAAGTGAGGTGAAGATGTTAAATTATTTCGCTTAAGAGGTCCAACAGGGTGTGCTTCAAGATGAGACTGTAAAGAAACTGGGAAAATATGCAAAAGAAACTACCAAGAAGGTGGAGAGACTCTACATTGCGTAGAGAGAAAAAGGAACAGCAGATTCTTGTAGATCGACACTTCTTAACGTCCCAACAGGATTTGAGCACAAATAATTGGTGGTTGATAGTCGAAAAGGATAACGTTAGCGTTAACGTGGGCTATTGGCCGGCTGAGTTGTTCCCTGATTTGACGTATGGCGCCGACACACTGTTCAACGGAGGAGTGATGCGCGTGGCCAAAGACATGCCATTTCCGCCGATGGGAAGCGGATACTTTCCAGACAAATTCACTACACGGATCGCTCGAAAGCTTGGAGATTGCCCGAAAAGCCAGAGTTGGTGAAGGGGGAGCCTTGAGCTAGAGGCATTGGAAACGTTTGGAAAAATGGAGCTCCGGCCAAGGGCCTTTAGAGGCCCATTGCAAGGCCGTTCCCAAATGCTGCCTAAGTCTCCGACTTCTGTTGGGATTTTAAGGGAACCAAACCCAGAATTTGGAGAAATATTCAACTATAGAGTGCTTTTCTTAATTTGAATTAATGGATCCAATGGATGTTCTGTTCTTTAACTTGCATGTATATGGAGGATTTAATCTCTTCTTCGGTTTTCTGTCGCAATTTATATATGTTTCTTTACTTCTTCCCAAACTTTGACACCTGAGAATTTCAATATTTTTCTGACCATTAAAAAGAAGAAGAGAATTTGAATAGTTTACGTCCTGTTCTCGTACAATCAAAATTTTATGGACTTAAGCAAGCTTCTAAGTAGTGGCATGAAAAATTTGATTCAGTCATATTGTCTAGTAATTTCATCCACAGTAATGTCAATAAGTATATATATTCTTTAAATTCACTAAAAACTATGATGTCTTAGTATGCTTGTATGTTAATGATATGTTTAATTTTTGAATGAATATGGCTGGAATTATTGAGACAAAGAAGTATCTAACTTCCATGTTTAAAATAAAGGATTTGGGTGGTAGATATTATCTTAGGTATTAAAGTTAAGAAATATAGTGGGGGTTATTCTTTAAGTCAATGTAATTATTTTGAAAAATTATTAAATATATTTCAACATCTTAATTTCAAGGAAATAAGTGCTCCATTTGATTTTAGTATTAAATTAAATTATAATATTGGCAAAGCGTTGGCATAACTTGAATATGCAAATAATATAGTCTTTAATGTATACTATGCATTGTACTAGACCTAATATTGCTTATTCTGTATGCAAGTTGACTGGGTATGCTAGTAATCCACGTACAGAACATTAGAGAGTTATTACTAGAATTTTTAGTTATCTTAAGAGAACTAAAAATTTAGGATTGTTACCACCCGCCGTGGTGGCTCCATTGAATAAGGCTCCATTGATCCTTGCCCTTAAGGTGAGGGGTTCGAAATCCAGCGGAGGCGCTTGGTGCCTTAACCACTTGCATGGGGTGGTGGTTCTCTCATGTGGCCCTGTGGTTTGCTCGCCGGCTGCCGGCTGTATGGGTTTCCCTGGGTTATCAAAAAAAAAAATTTAGGATTGCTCTATAATAATTATCTAGCTATATTAGAATGATATATCAATGTTAGTTGGATTACAAGTGTAGGAGATAAACATTCCACTTCTAGATGGATTTTCACACTAGGTGGAGGTGCTATATTTTGGGCGAGTAAGAAACAGACATGTATAACTCACTTAACAATGGAATATGAATTCGTTGCTTTAGCAGCAATTGGGAAAGATGCCGAATGGATTAAGAAGTTGTTGTTGGATATAAAATTATGGCCTAGTCCTATACCTCCTATTTTTATCGATTGTGATAGTCAGACTACTTTAGTAAGAGCTTATAGTAGTGCCTACAATGCCAAGTTTAGACATATTAATCTAAGATAAGTATATGTGAGACAATTGATTAAAGATGATATCATAATTAACAATTGTCTACGTGAGGTCAAGTAATAATGACCTCATAAGAAATGGGGCTGAAATTCAGTTTATCCCTTGATGAAGGCTTTACCAAGAGACATGGTAATAATGACCTCATAAGAAATGGGGCTGAAATTCTTCAATTAAAATCACCAGTAATGGTAACCAAACATTTTTCTAGAAAATCACTAGTTACAAGGTTTAATGGGTAAGAACGAGTTATTGAATGCAATTGTTTGATACTAACATAGCTCTGATATGAGAAGTCAGTATCGTCTGTTATATTTTATAGGTTAAATTATATTCTTAATGGAGTATAGTACAAATTTGTAATGTGTTAATAGTAATAGAAACACATGGTATACTTCATCTATATGAGTTTAGAAATGGTACTACTTCTTACAAAAGTTAAGAGTTGTTTTCTAGAGAGCTCATGAAACAAGATCAAGCACAATGCCATAATAATGCGGAGTAATATAGAACTTCTAGCTGAAACAAGAGATTAGTATATGTACGGTGTGTCCGATTCTATTAGTTAAAAGTACAAATCGAAAGTCGAGTTACTTGTCACTTTGATAGAGTTTTGAAATAAGTATATTAAGTAAAGGTTTAACTCGAAAGAGACCTTTATGTGTGTATATTAATCTTATTGAAATTTTAGCTGTATGGTTTTAAAATTTTTAACTTTGAAATCTTTGTTTTATAAACAAAGTGGGGATTGTTGGAAGTTTATTTGTAAAATAAACTAAGTGTATGTTTCTTTATCCCATATAGGAAAAGTGGGAGGAGGCGGGTCAGTTAATAAGTGTGGGGCTTCTAGAAAAGATTGGGTATGGTGGGGTGGGCTAGACCCCATCATACCTGCGCATGCGAGTGTATGAATAATTGAGCAATTTTGGTGCAATTATTAGATATACTTGGCACTTTGCATACTTGCATGTTTGCGGTTTATTTAACATTAACCCCTTTATTTTTTAATATATTTATTCTGTACGGTTATCTTATTAACTTTAATTAGTTCAAAGGTTGTTTTTATTTATTGAAAATTTTCAGAAATTATAAAAATACGAAATTTTATTTATTAAAAAATAATATATTTTTTATTCCGAATTTTTTATATTTGTGTCTTTTTAAGGCAAATTTTGGAAATGGTACTGTTTAGTTTGTAACCTTTCTCAAATGATTACATTTGTTCATTTTTCAATTTTTTTCGAATGGACAACTTTGTTCATTTTGCAATTTCTTTTGAAAGGATATATTCGTTCACTTTGCAATCTTTTATGAAGAGTTGCTTTTCTTCTTTAAGACTGATATGTGTGTGTGTGTGTGTGTGTCAATTTTCTAGATGAACGAAATGAGATCATTTTTTTGAGTCTTCTTTCCAAAATTACAGCCATCTTTTCAATTGTTTTCTCGAAATGCCTTAGAAAAATACTATAACTGTTGTATAGTATTCTCATTTTGAAATTTTGTTGTATTTGGAGGATATATGTTGGTCAACATTAGCAATTTTATGAAGCAAATAAATCTGTAAAGAAAATGATATCACGCCTCAAAATCCAACTTGATTGCTCTATTAATTCGAAGCCATATTCTTCCAACACTGGTGGCCACCATTGTGCACAACTCAGGCATGCCACTCACGAGGCTTGCCGGAGGATCCGCAACCCTCGCCTCAGGTCTCGCGACTTCTCCTACCTTGTGGTGGTGATCTAGCATAAGAGTTTCCCTTGGATAGATGTACCGTCCATGTCAGTTGTGTTTTTCACCATCGATTTAGAAAAGTTGCTTTATAGTGAGTATTTTTTGCACATCAAAAAACACTATTTGCTTTGCACAAAAACAAGGTCTTTTGCCCCTAATGCAAAAGCTTTAAAAAAGGCAAAGCCGGTTAGCTTTATCGAAAGTTTGGGATTTGTGTTGGTGTTCAATAAAAATCTCATTTTACATGAAACCTCTTTCTACTTGAGGTTTGGGATTGTGCTGGTTAACTGAAACCCGATCAGATGAAGTAGTACAAAATAGCCCATTACAACCAACCTACAAGTGGAAGAGAAGACAAATAAGAATGAATGAACAGTGACTTAGATTTGAGAACAACATTACAGGTCCACTTATTTTGCAAAAAATAAAGAACTTGAAACAAAATTTCAAAAAATAATCACTTGTATTGGTTAGCCAAATAAAAAAAAAGAAAAACATTTTCATCGTCCGTAAAATATTTAGACGAAAATTATTGCTGATAATGAGAAAAAATCCATTGACAAATAATTTCAGATGACACAAGTGATCTTTTTAGAGAATTATTTTTAAATCATTTACTTTCGTAAAAGAATGAATTTTATGACTAATTTTATTTTCTAGATCGATAAAGAGTTGAGGTTGACACTATGCTTGAATGGAGGAAAAGAGACGGAGGGAAAGGATTAGAAACCATTGGAGGCATGGGACAAGTAATTCTCATTTCTAACTTATATTCCTTATTCAAATTTATTTATAGTTATATAGAGTTAATACCACAAATAATACATTCATGACCTATTTATCCCCCGTTAACCTATAGTAAATTATATTAAGAAACTATTGAATTGGATGACACATGACAGTAACTCAATAGACATTATAATTTACATCATTTGAGGTAAATTTGTTGTATGTGAGTTAATTTAGTATTTTTGGTGACCCAAAACTTATTTTGAGTAAATTTTATGATAATGTACCGGTTTGGAGTTTTTGATGACCCAAAAATAATTTGAAATAAATTTATAATAAGTGTACTAATTTACAGTTTTTCATAGTATTAACACAATGACGGCATTATTTCCACCCCAAATGACTAAATTCACCCTCGTTTACACTAAAAAGACACAATTAATATCAATCTTTCAATTGCAGTTTTAGGCAATGGCCCCACTCCTTTTTTCTTTTTTCTATTTAGGATAGCTATCTAATTAAGCATTTCATGCATATGGTCTTTTAGCATATTTAAAAAGTGAATTCTCAAATATTCTTATAATGTTTTATGTGATTCGTGTAAAATTATCTTGTTAACATTAAGGAAAAAAAAGACTTTTTTGATATAATATAAAATTGACAAGTCTCTTCTTCATTATTAATCTTGTAACAACCTATCTATTTTTTGTCCCTACTATATCAAAGGCTCACTTTCTTGGTAAAATTTTCATTAATTTCATTAGTCTAAAATATATATCAAATCTCTTTATTTACTCTATCAAAGAATTTAAATTTTTTACTTACTATATTGGCAAGATACTTTTATACGAAGTATGTAAGATGTTAGAGGAGTATCTAGGAATACACTAAAAACATTATGCACGCATATTATTCATAAATAAATCATTGATGATATTCATTTTTGTCAATCTAAACTAATGAAATTTCACTTGCATTTTAAAAATAAATTCTTACTTTGTGCAATGTTTTAATTCAATTAAATTTTATCTACTTAACAATTTATCAATGAATTTAATCGACAATATAGAAAAGAAATAGATTTTTTTAAAATCTCTTTTCAACAAAACAACTTTTTGAAAATAATATCTAACAATGAAAATAATAATAATTTTAATATTCATGGAAAATCGACGATAAACAAAAACTAGACATATGAAATTCTTTATTATGGTACGTAGATCCTGAAAATAGAAAAATGTTGGGGGACCAATTTCAATTGCAACTAAATAATAGATAGTAATTTTATCTTTGTGGTGCAAATTGGGTGGATTTAGTTATATAGGAGTGAAAATAGCACCCCTCTCAAACCAATTATACAATAAGATATTTATGTCCTCATACATCTTTTTTCATTGACTTTTTTCTTGCTAGCATAGACACAAAATTATAAGTCAATCCCCACAAATTATTTTTTCCTCCTTTTTCCACCATTATCCAAATTCTTTATTGTCCTACCTTATTCGTCCCACCAAATCTGAGCGACGGCATCGTTTCCGAACATAAGCAAGACACATGGTTGTTGCTTTTCGTGAGATGGTCCGTGGATTTTATTTGTTGAGTTTTTCTATCATAGAGCACCTGGAATCCTGCACTTTCGAGAAAGCTCTTTCCACAATCCAAAAACTACTCATCAGTTTCATCATACAGGATAAACTAACATCTGATAGCATTATCTAGTCGATCATTATAAAAATTTTACTTTCCTGCTCTTGTCTTGCATTTGATTAATACCCTGGAGACTGCATGTGGTTTTGCTAAGAGCAGTAGTAGTGTTCTGCTTAACATTTCGAGTTTTTATTCTTTTCTTAAGAAAAAATGAATGTGCCCTTTTTATGCAAATTTGGAAGCACGCATTACTAAAGGTCATAGGGAAAGAAGGTTATTATATGAGATCAAGAACCAAATATAGCGACGCCCACATACTTGTCAAAGATGTTATTAGATCCTGCATAAAGCACATGAGTCTCTTTGTAGCACACTTCAGCCTGAATATCATCTTTCTGTTGCATCCAGCGAAATATATCTGTGGAATTGTCATGCAGTAATACCATTGTTTCTTGCTTTTTGAATGCCTTTTCTGCCTTTTGTGGTGGTTGCCTTGTTGGTAGTAGGGGTCTGTTGTCATTTTATATTATTTAAATATGCGTAGGTGACATATGCAACTTTTACTTGTTGTCTCAAACCTCAATAGCTCACATCGTTAATAAAGCTTTGTTTGCTACATGGTTATTGTATTACTATTTGTTACTCTTGTTCGCAAATATATTGGTTATTGGAACTTTTCCTTGTTTATGAGAAGCATTCTAATGTGAAGTTGGTAATCTTAAAGGTACATTGCTTCATACAAAGCATTTTTTTTTTTTTTTTATGACTGTTAAGAGCCCTCCAAATTGCACAAGTAGAAATATCAGAATCATGAGCCTTGAGACTGTCTTTGGGGAGATTGATAGATTCCTTTTGCCCCCTGGAAGATTGGTAGAGTTTATTGGACTTCGTTTGGTGAAATTTCTCATGCTGGTGTACCATCTAGGGCTGTGTGCTCACTTATGTGTGTGTTTTACAAAATTGTCAATTTATTAATATGTTTGAGCAGTGTGGCAAATTATGTTTTGTTAGCTTCTTTGACTGCATTTATGACCTATTTTTTGGGAAACATATCACATACACGGGGACTACTGATGTACAACATGAGAAATAAATAGATTTGTGGAGCTTTTGGGAGTTGAATGGCCTTTAAAATGTCTGGTTCTGAGTTGCAGAGGTGCACTCTAGCTTCGAATTATTGTTGGCTGTTTATGAATTTTGCATTTGCTCAACCCAAAGATGCCTGTTGTTGAAGTAATTCATGTCAGCTACAACAAAGTGCTCATCTATTTAGGATTCACAGCCATGCTTTTCTCAAGTCCAACATCACATTACCGAACAGTTGTCAGATTGATATTATTGGCATTCATTGTTATAGGTTCCTTTAGATTGCGAGACCTTAAGATTACTTGACATTGTTAGATCCTGTGGCCATTATCTTCTGTTACAATGTTCTCCTTTCATACTTTGCTATCCCAATTTGGAAATCCTGCATATTTTCTTAGCTTGGGGATGACTGTTTTGATTGTGTTTTGTTTCTGTAGGGAAAAGGAAGAGCTTTTTGTGCCGATGGTGATGTTGCAGCTGTTGTGCAAGATATCAACAATGGTACAGATCATTTTAGTGGTTTCATGGTTCATCTTATACTGACTGTAAAGTCGAAAATAGGGCCAAACTGTACTTATATCCCATTGTGAGTAGATGCACTTAAGCATCCTGATTTCCCTTGTCTCAAGGTGAAGTTTCACGTGACAATAGTGCCAATTGTGTCAATCCTTTATTAACCTACCTAAAAGATCACATTGTCCATCAGTTTCAGACAAGATTTGATCTCTGTTATACACAATTCATATGGTGTTCATTCCGACTAGGAAAACGTTTGATTGTTGATAACACTGGTTTCTGTAAATTTGCTAGGAACTTGGAAGTTGGGTGAAATCTTCTTTCGGAAGGAGTTTACTTTAAATTATCTGAAGGCAACATGCAGTAGACCTCAGATGATCTGATATTATAATGTGTATCTTCTTGTGGAGTTCATAATAGCTAAATCGATGTTAGTGTATCTAAGGAATCTTCATTTGGATGTGTAAGTGGAGTCTTACTTTTTACATTACGGTTTTAATGAAGGTTTCAATCTTGAATGGCATTGTCATGGGAGGAGGGGCTGGTTGTTCCATACACGGTAGTTTCGCGCAGCAACAGAGAATTTGGTATTGCCTTTTTATGTCAGTTTATATTTCCTTTTTATTTGTTAGGCAATCTACTGTTAGTTTGTGGCAGTCAATGATGAGTTGTAGCACACATGTTACTCTTAAGCTTGTCTGATTTAGAGAGTGCATTCCTTGAAAGAAGAATTTACTTTTTTTCTTTTGGGGGCATTAGGTGCTGCTGATGTTATTAATCTTGCTTACCATTTCACTAGTTATGGCTGATCTGCAGCTTAATTCTTACCGAAAATGCTGGTGACATTGTTTTAATTAACTGGCATCTCCTAAGGAATAGAGCATCTGTTCCTTGTTTCAAATTCTGGCTGAAGAAAGATCATTATGATGCATTTTGATAAAATATTATTGTCTGCCCAATCATGGGTGGTTGGTAGAGCAAATAACAGAATTTCAGATTATTATCACAAGAAGTGGGGTGAGCAAGATTCAGTGAAGCAGGAGGATGATAGGAGGTACACAAGTAAGGTAACAGCAGAAGGATAAGAGATCTCAGTGCCCAAAAGTGTAGCTACCAACGGTGAAGGAAAATAGTTAATCAAGTTGGTTATTCTTACATTGTTTTAGACTCTTCAAGCAGAGACCCTCATTTTACACCATGAGTGAAAAACTTTATAGGGTCATTGAAGGTTAGAATTCTTACAGAGAATGTACAATGGAGTAGAGCCTGCCATTTTGCCCTATTGGGCTACTTCTGGGGATTTCATGAATATGCTTAGTCCTCAAAGAGCACGTTTGTTTGAATAAAGAATGTTTCCCTGGCTTTATACATGGAAAATAGACATATCCATGTGGTCGAGATTCCACCAAGTTTACAAGACTTTCATAAATTTACTGTGCAGCCCCTTCTGCAAGGTGGATGATGAACACTGGGAAGATCTAAAGCTGCCCCCAGATCAAACTTGCCTGCATCTGCTATCGCAAAGCTGTATCTCTCGGTATTGCGGATATTTTCATTATCAATAGATTTGGTGGTGCGAGGAGGACCAAGCTGCACAATGCCAAATCGCTATTAAGATAAGTACTTGTGGGTTATGGAAAAGGCCGTCACTCCAGCGAACTTTAAAAACGATCACCTCTCCTCTATGATCTTGGCGGATTTAGCCTGCTTAGGAACTAAAATCATGGCGAGCATTCCAGTCTCTTATTTATTTTATTTTTTTCGGGAGCGAGTCATCGCTTTATACATTCCTTGGAGCAGAATCATGGTAAATCTCATTGAGGGAAAGGTTCTCCCTGTACAGATGGTTTCGACTTAAAGGCTTCCAGGTTGCTTCTAAGAAGAGATTCTGCAGACTGCGTGCTTCGCAGTTACATGCTTCTGCACAAGTTCGTAGTAACTCATAAGAAGTCTAACCACGTGAAACACGTATATCTTCACAGCCTGTTTCATTTTCAAAAGAAATGGTGAAAATTCTCCCTGAGCTTTGTCTAGTTCAACACGGGATGAGCAACCTGGAAAAGGGTCAGTGGCCCTCCACGAATACATTCATCTCAAACGGTGGTCGAGCTAGCTGAAAATGTCATGCCATGCATCTTATATGATTACAGATCCTAAGACGAAGTGGGACTTCTATCGGCCGATGGACGGGTAAGAAATTTGATAGGATTCACTGATTGATTGATCTGTGATGGATAGCTCTCTAAGTGGAGTAACTCCCTTATGTGTTGTTTTAATAAAACATATGTTAAAAGTGTGATGCATATCAACTTGGCACTCCTAACATATTACACTTTGGCATAAGCTTTACCTTCGCTTTGGGATAAATAATTGAAATCATAAAATTTATTGTAAAAGTGCAATCTAGTCCTAAAATTTATTAATATAGTGCAATTCAGTCTTGTCATTAACATGCTATATTATGAACTTATCACTGCCCAAAAAAATAAAAAGAAATTGCACCTTCGGCAAATTATATATTCTAATATCTAGATTTCAAGAATAGACATGTCAAATTAGTACAATCAAGTGGTTCATTAATTTTGTTCAATTTGACTATCGAAAAACTTACTGCTTTGGGATTTTTCAAAATTTATTTGGGAAAACATGTGGCGCCAAAAGGCAGAGAAAAAAAGCTTGAAGCATTGAAAAATCAGTTTAAGAAAAAAGAAGAAAAAAATTTAAAAAAGGGATATAAAATAACAAAACAAAAAGGGATTAAAAAGAAAATGCCAAAAAAGAAATCAAAGCGTGGATCGCCGGCGAAGCGGACCTTAAGCCCCTGGAGTACGCCTCTATCTTTCTTTTGTCTTCGACTTCTTCTTTTTTTTTGGTTGCCTTTTAATCTTATTTTAATTGAAGTTTGGAGAAAAGTCGTGCCGTTTTGGTCCCCGTTGGAGTTTGATTGCACGATTTAAATAAGAATTGCGGCTAAATTGTAAACATTGAAAGTTTTAGCGCTCCATAACATCGTAATAATAAATTTTAGGATTTCGATAGCAAGTTTCAGTAAATTTTCAAATTGGAAATACCCAACAACTGCTTTCTTTTTAAAATTAATTTCTGCCACTTTTGAAATTTTTTGGTAACGTTTCTGTTCTTTTTTTTGTTTTGAAATAAAAAAAAAAAGTGTTTGTTCGGGAACACTTTTTGAACAAAAAGATGCGTTTGGTAAATTTGTTCCGGAATAAAAAATAAATAGAAACATGTTTGGTAAATTTTTGTTCTTTTTTTGTTTCTTTTAATTTTTTAATATTTTTATTTTTATTTTTCATTTTTTCGTTTCTTTTTTTATTTTTTCTTCTTTCGGCCGACAAATTTTTTGCCTAGCCACGGCGAGGCTCTCTGGCCCCTAGCGAGGCTTGGGCTCGCTCGTGTCGGCGACGCCTTGCCTTGCCAGGGGCCGGCGACGCTCCGGCGAGGTCGCCGACCCTCGACGGGCGCCCTCGGCCCTCGATGCGGCCGGGGCCCTCGACGGCCGGGCCATGGCCAAAGCGAGGCCGGCGATCGGCCAAAGAGAAAGAAAAGAAGAAAAGAGGAAGAGAAGAGAAGAGAGAGAGAAAGAAACAAGAAAACAAAAAATTGTTTCTTCAAAATCGTTCTAACGAGAACAATTTTTTTTTTTGTTTCTCGTTTCTATTCTTTTTGAGTTAAACAAAAAACAAAAAAAGAACAGAAACGCAACCAAACGCGTTTCTGTTCTTTTTTTGTTCCCGGAAACAAAAGAACAGAATTTCTGTTTATAAACAAAAAAAAAAAGAGTGAAAACATGCAGCCCCTTTCTAGCCAATGTATTGGCCAGCCACGTGGAGTGGTTTGTTACTAAATATTTTCATGAGACCAAACTCATTACCAAATAGGCAAATACCTCAGGTGAGATAGTAAAATTGTTTCAGCCAAAATTTAAATAAGGAATATTTAGATTAAATCAATTTTTCAATGTGGGGTTAAGAGTACCAGATATCCAGAAATTAGTGCAAATTGATTAATTTGGTCCGTCAACTTTATTTTCGGACCAATTAGGTATCTTTTTCTATTCTAACCGATCCTGGTCAAAATCATGATCTAAATTGTCCATGCGACTTATAAAGTCAACTTTCCATAGTTATATAATTAAAAATTACACGGGCAACATCACAAAAACATCATCCTTTACTTAGGTGTCCGATTGATTTTCATTAACGTGTCGACCAACACTATAATAATAGAGAGGAATTAAGAGAGGAGAAAACATTATAGAGGCACAATCACACTTGGATAAGGATAGGAACCCAAAGGTTTGACAAGCATTCTCTTTCCATTTTCGGATGTCCATTCCTATTGGTTAGTATAATAGTTTTTGAACTACCATGTGATTAATGGTTTGTTGTAAGCTATAAGTTCTTAAAGGAATGGTTTCTACAATAATTTATAGTTATTTATTATTTAATTTTTTATAATCTAGAACATGCGACTAATTTAACAGCAAATTAAAAATCGTCTCGTGATCATTTCTTGTTGATTTAACTTCCTTGTCATGAGTTCCTATACAAAGATTTTTTCCTTCTCATATGTAGTGGGAGCCTCCTAGATTGGGCCTTGTCACTGACAAGATGGTGGACATCTACTTCTCCGAGGTGGATGAGGAAGACTGGGAAGAGCTGAAGCTGCCCCCCAGACCGAACTTGGTACTGAAAAATATATTTGGGGTTTTAACCCATGGGGTTGGTTAGATAGAAATAAAATGAATCTGAAATTTCATTTGATTGGTTATATGCAAACTAAAATTAGGTCTCGATACTTAAAAGAGAAATGATTTGCACAGATTACTCTCCAATTGAAGTGACCCATAAGTGCTATTTCAATAAAACATTTCTTAAAAGGGTTAATACCTTAAAAACCCAAAACTAGTACACATGCGATAAATTTATCCTAAACTATTTTTTTGACCATCAAAACCAAAAAACTGGTATATATTTGATATATTTACCCCAAAACTGGTACACTTGTGATAAATTTATTTTCTGTTAGTTTTCATTAAATTTTACTACAAAATTATTAAGTTAAATAACACGTGATGCTTGATTGACATACTAATTTGGGATTTTACGCTCCGTTTGTCACAGTTTAAAATTTTTGTGATTTTTTTGTGGTATTAATCCAATTTAGTGGATGATATATTTGTTACAAATTTAAAAATTTGAGTTTTTTTTTTTTTTGTGGTTGAATAAATTAGTTTTGGGTAAATTTATCATAAATGTACTAGTTTATGATTTTTTTTTATGGTCAGTCAGGGTAAAATTGTCACAAGTGTACCAGTTTAGGGTTTTTCATGATAAAAAAATAGTTTGGGATAAATTTATTACAAGTGTACCCGTTTGGGATTGGTTTTTCAAGGTATTAACCCTTCTTAAAATGTTATGCATGCTGTTCTATGAACTTGTCACCAATAAAATACTCCACTTTGGCATGAGCATTACCTTCATTTTGGGCAAATTATATTATTCTAACATTGGTTATTAGATTTTGTCCAAATCCTAAAATTTATTGCCAAGGTATAATCAAGTAAGTTCTAAAATTTATCATATTGATACAATCAAATTCTTTCATTAGTTCCCTCCAATTTAGTTAAAAGAGAATTTCTAACGCGATTTATCATCTTTTGAAAACACGAGGCAGCGATTGGTGTTACATTAGAAAAAAGCTTGAAACATTAAAGAAAAGTTGAAAAAATTGAAGTAAAAATTATAAAAGGATATAAAACTTTTTTTTTTAAAAGGGCAAAAGGCTTAAAATGGAAAGGCCAAAAATGAAATAAAAGTGCAGATGGGGATTCGGAGGTTGGGTTGAAGGACTTGATTGCATTATCACAAAAATGAAATATTATAGAAACTTGATTGTACAAATTCAACAAAATTTAAGATTTGATTGCAGAAATGGAAGGTTTTAGGACTTGATTTCATTGTCATGATAAGTTTAGAAATTGAAAGATTTGATTCCAAATAACTGATTATATATATATAATTTTAGGCCCTCTATTAGCCAATGCATCACCAAAACATGCAGACTTTGTCGCAAGGAGTACTATATGTCTAAATATTTCCGTGAGATAAAATGCATTACCAAGTGTGCGAAATGATAAAATTATTAGAGCCAAATTTATATATGGAAAGTTTAGATTAATGCAACTTTTACATGTGGGGTAAAAATACGGAAAAAAAAAAAAAAAAAAAAACCCAAATTCATTGCGAGCCAAGCAATTTGATCCGTCAACTTTTATTTTTTTCATTTTGGACAATTAGGCGTGTCAATTATATACGAAGTGGTCCTTTTGTCAAAATTATAATATAAAATTGCTGATGCGAATGTTAAGTCGCCTTTCCAAATTCATAGTAATTAAAGTGACACATGTGGCCTCGCAAAACGTCCTATTTTACTCGGGTGACCAATTGATTTACATTCATGTATTGTCAATTTTGCATTTGTTAGGATGGAATAAAATGGAAGAGAAAAAGGTTCTACAAGCAGAATCGTATCAAGATGAGGGAAAGAACAAAGGGAAATGATCTTAAATAAGTTAGGAGTGATTATTTCAGTTAATTTTATATTAATTTAAATTCCTTTCATAAGATTCGGAAAATTAGAGGAATTTTGTATTCGTTTCAATGAAAATGAATGATTTTAGATTTTTTTTTTAAATTAATCGCTTATATCACTCATAGAATGAATGACAAAAAATATAAATTCTTCTTTCATCAAAATGTTAGGATATAAATTATTATTGACAATGAAAAAATTTCTTATTAACTAATTATTTCAAGGGATATAAGTAATGCTTTCTAAAAATTCTACAAGTAATTTATTTTCTAGCAAAACAATCGAAGTCTTGGCCTATTTGTTGTTCTTTCGTGCTTATATCCTTATTTTACATTTATTTGTAAATACACGAAGTAATATTTACGTCACAGTACATTTCTTTTTTCGTTTTTTTTCTCAACAATAATTCCTACAAATCCTTTTTTTTGGGGGGGGGGGGGGGGGGGGGGGGGGGTAATTATCTAAATAGATAGAATTCCTTCTTTACCAAGAATCCAGACATACATGAGCATCTTATCTGTCATTTCTGCGTGTGATTTGGGGACGAGGAAGATCCGGTTTAAGGTTTCGACCGATCGTTTCTGGGCTTCGACTGGTTTGACTTCTTGAACCGGACGTTGGGTAAAGCCGTGCACGGGTAGTTTCTCCCTCAGCTTCATCGTGGGAAGAAGAGTTTCTTGATCGAGTGGTGTTTGACTTGCCCTCTCGGGAGGCAGAGAAGGTAGTCACTCCACGCTCGATCAAGAAGAAGAAGAAGTTCCATGGCTTTGTGTTTGACTTGTCCTCTACGTCGGCTTCATCGTGGGAAGAGGAGCTTCTTGATCGAGTCATGTTTGACTTGCTCTCTCGGGCGGCAGAGAAGGGTAGTCACTCCACGCTCAATCAAGAAGAAGAGGAAGTTCCATGGCTTCGTTCTTCTCCAGTAATGGCCAGGAAGATCAGGTACTGAGGCTCCATTGCTTTACAGAACGGGCGACTATGCTGTGCAGAGAGTGGTTCTTGTTTCTTCCGGTAATGGGTGAGCCGTGAATTGCCCGTGGATTATATCTTGGCGACGCAATCGTGGTTCAAGAGATGATGGGTGTTTGAAAAATCTTATTTTTAGCGGGAATTACCGAGGGATGAAGCATGGGCTGCTGTTCCGCTGATTGGAACATTGCGTTTTTTGTGCTCTAGAGCGTCGGAGTACTGTTTTCTGGATGATTGTAGCACGACAGAACTGAGTTGTACTCCTTTGAGAACTTGTGATGGAGATTCGATATACGTTGCGTTTGTAGGTTTTGGTGGAGGATAAGTCGTTTGCGAGGACGCTGATAATGAATACCCTTTTTTGCTGACTATCTTTTCTCTCGACTAAAATTATGTCCAAAATGCACTAGTTATTACACGTTCATGTTAGCTAGTAGCGAAAATCGAATCTGATTTTGGCCAAAGGTATTTTCGTTTACTGATGGCGTTGTTCTTGATTTTCTAGTATGCTTATATGGACGTGGATTCCATCCCAAATCAGCCGCTTTTTGGAGCAAAAGCATTCATCGATATTTACAAACCAAGCTCTGAGAAGTGACAGTATAGCGCTATTCAAACTCCGACGATCAATTACACATTCCAAACGCTGGATGGAGGGTATGTTTTCGCAATACACCAACTAATTAACATCTTTCTTATGATTTTCTTGTCATAGGACAATGGATCTAATGGAATTTGTGGTGGATCCGGACCTATAGAACGACAACCTTAGTCACTTCTTATGATTTTCTTTATTTACTGAATTTGTGTTACTGGACTTTACAACTTTGTTCAATTTAATTTAAACCCGGGAAACTATTCTAACACATGTTGAGAGGACAGGTGGATGGAGGTCACAACACAGGATGCTATGATTTGCTTTGTTCGGGCTTTGTGCAAGTTGATAAACCGATTACTATTGGAGGAGCTATCACAAATCCGTCTATCCTTGATGGGTATACAATTCGAGATTCATCTTCCAATTGGCCAGGTAATTAACTTTCTTGCTTTGAAATCTTTATAAGTCTATCTTATCGAAGAGCACAGAATTTTTGTTGCTTGTGCTATATAATTTATGCATAACCCCAGTAATCGTGATAGGACATTTTAATTCGAATTAGAAATCATGAGCCGTTAATACTGTGGTTTCTACAACATTAGTGAATAGTGTGACACATATAGCAGCCCGACATGAGAACAAATAGTAAATACCAAGTCCAAAGTAAATCTAATTTCAGTCCGACTCATTTTCAAATGGTATAGAACTCCCACAACTAAGAATTTATTCCCCTTTATTTCTAAATATATTTGTGATGGGGGAGAAAATCTTTTGAGCTTTCCAGGCACAATATTCCTAATCGTCCAATCAAATCACTTTATGTGAATTGATTGATTTGTCTACCGCAGGAATGTTCGCGCTTCGAAAGTACATAAATTGGAGGTGGGGTGGGCTATTGGCCGGCTAACTTGTTTAATGACTGACTTCATATCAGGATCCATTAACAAAAAATTGGAGGTGGGGTGGGCTATTGGCCGGCTAACTTGTTCCCTCAGTTCGCATCCAGTGCCACAAGGTTCTATTACGGAGGTGAGGCCTACTCGACTCAAAACATGCCCAGCCCGCCGATGGGAAGCGGATATTATCCTGACAAGTCGTTCACACACGCTTGCTATTTTAGGCAAATTCATTACAAGAGTGGCTCGCATGATTGGATAGCAGCTCAAGATAGCCGAGCATCGGCTTGCACAGATTCAGAAAAATGCTACCTCGAGACCCACCAACAGGGACGCCGGAGATTTCATGGGCTATACCTTATTGTTTGAAGGACCTGGCGGAGCGGATTGTTGAGTTTAAAAGCAAACAAACAGTTATAAAATTAAACCCATTATAATGTTTAACATCTAATAAAAAGAGAAGAGTACTTCTTATCTTCTCATATTTTTCAAGCTTTCCTTTCATATGATATGTTTTGAGGCTTGTTCTATCATCATGGTATCCTTATTTGAACGTGAAATTCAGAACAAAAAATATACTTTTTTTCATGCTGAATTTAAGCCAAATCCTTTGGTCAACATAAAAGCTGTGAACGTGGCGATCCAACTAAAGCCATTCGTGTAAGGGCAAATTGGAAAACGAATTTTAATTAACCACAATGTACAATTTAGAGCAACTTCTTTTTTCATCAAATTATGTGACCTCTAATTTATTTAACCACACTATATAGTTTAATATCTAATCCAGTTTACAAAATATATTGTTAGGTATTTAGCGAAAACCAAATGATTATTAAGTCTAGTCACATAGCCCACATTTCGCACAAACATATTCTTTTTGCATATTTTAAAATTTTTTTATTTGGATAGAAAAATATAATAACAACTATAAAAAAAATAGAAAAAATGGTTTTTATCCAGAAAAATGGCTCGGCCTGTATATTTGTGGGCTTAGGACATTTGAGCCCGATTCACTAGCCGGGACCAAAACAATGTATTCGGCCCAGATGGAACAAGACCATGCCGTGCACCCCCCCTCTCCCCGGGGTCCCACAAAAAAAAAAAATCTTTCACAAAATGTTTTACCTTTTAACCCTCTTGTAATAATTCGTTATAAGTTGCCATGGTCATTTCAACAAGCAACTGCCCTACCTCTTAGCCAAAAAAAAAAAAAAAACAAAAACAAAACAAAAAACAAAACAAAACATTGGCCGACCTTGATCTGTCCTAGGGGTGTGCAACGGGAACCGCCGAACCGGAACCGACGGACCGGACCGAACCGGTCGGTTTTGGGCGGTTCCCATGGTCGGCGGTCCGGTCCCCGGTTCCTAATCTTGGAACCGGTGGCCGGTTGGTCCGGTTCCCGGTTTCAAGGTGGGAACCGGACCGAACCAAATTTTTTTATATATAATTTATATACATAGAATTAATAAAACATATAAACATGATAACTTATTGCAACCAAAGTTGCAATTTGAGGTAGCAACCTCTTATGTGGCCAAGAGACCATTAAAACCCCTTTTGTTACTCTTTTATTTATAGAAAAAATCTCCTTGTTAGTTTCGATGTGAGATTAAGACTTCAAGAGATCCCGTGAATCACACGAATGAAGTTTGAATATTTTGCACGTGAAACACGTGTGGTTAGTTTTGTTGAATTGCCCGGGAATCGAATTGGATTGATCGGTCAAGAGCGCGATCACTCTTTAGTTCTTTAGTGCAAAAAAGTAGAGTCGATTTTTTTGGACCGGACTGGAACCGATGGTCGGTCCGGTTCCCGGTCCTAGGACCAAATGGTCCGGTCCACGGTTCGCAATTTTGGGAACCGGTGCTCCCGGTCCGGTTCCCGGTTTCAAGGTGGAACCGGACCGAACCGGGAACCGATCACCCCTAATCTGTCCTCCTTCTATGCCTAGAACATATCTATTGGAAGTATCTAATTTGAATATACTTAATGTTTTTTCTTTGATAGACACTACTTTTATGTCCATCAGACAATAAACTTCTCTCTCTCTTTCTCTCTCTCTGTCTCCCTCCCTCCCCAATGGCAAACCGTCACGTCCTCCTCGTAGCCACCGTAATCGCTGCTGTCACCTTTTGGGAAGGGGCGCCTCTAGCCAGGACATGTACGCCTCCACGATACTGTTCTATGTGTACCTGATGGGCAACATCGCCCTCTTGTCGTTCATCAACCTCACCATCTCCCTCACCTAGGCTTCTCGTTCTTCCTCAAGGTCATGGTGGCCACCGTGTTGATGGCTGTCACATACGACTCGGTGGTATTCGCCATCGATCCCATGTCACCTGAGCTATTCCAATGGCTGCTCTTCACCGGCTTCATGCCTTTCTTGCTGTGGCTGTTGATCCAGATGGACCAGTATTACGTCTGGGTTATGTACAAGTGAACTAAGTAATTAGCAAGTGTGGATTAGTTCGTCCAATTTAATCGTTCCTGAGTATCTAAGGATATTGATTAGGTATTAAACTATAGTTATCTAGATTGAAGGTTATTTATTTTGATGAAAGAAATAGTTGCTCTTAATTTCTCAGGGTGGTTAATTAAATGTTCAGATTTTGTTCTCTAATTTGGTCTTACACGAAGGGCTTCAGCTCGAAGAGGCCCGGCTGCTGTCGCAATGTTCTCGGCTCGACTTTGATCGCGACATCGTTTGCTTTGAGGGGAAAGGGATTTGGCTTGATTTCACCATGAAAAAAATTAATCCATTCTTGAATTTCACGTTCGCAAAAAGATGCAGTAATGACGATGCGATAGAACAAGCCCCAAAACATAACATAGGAAAGGAAAGTTCTATTTTGACCCCAAAAAGAGGAAAGCTTGTAATAATATGACAAGATAGATGTAGCATAATTATATTTTAGGTGATAAGTACATCACAAATATCATTAATTTTCGTTCGGCGTTCACTTGAGTGTCATAATTTTTTTTTTCCATTGACTTAAGTGTTATAACATTCGGATGAATGCCATAACTTTCACTCAATCATTTAAGTGCCATTTTTTTTTTTTGAATGTTCACTCAAGTACTGAAAATCCGACATGTGGTAGCAGAGGTAGCACATGTGGTGATCTTTTTTAAAAAGTCATGGTACTCAAATAATTAATTAAAAACTTATATGGCATTTAAGTGATTGGAAAAAAAAGTTGATTGAAGAAAAAAGTTATAGCACTTTAAATGAGTCACGTATGAAAGTTATAGCATTTATGATGTCTCTTTTTTTTTTAATCATATATAGAAGTGGACATTATAATAGATCTTATTCTTATATCGTTGGTTTTTAAACTACAAACAACCTACTCCACCAGGGCACCGTGCATTAGAAAATCAAATAAGATCAAGGAATGGACATACTTTTTCAGAAAACTTTAGACTTGTTCAATCACAAGGTTTGAGACTTAATTGCATTATGTACCAAAGGCTTAGGGCTACCCATGCAATTTTCGCCACAATCTCACCTATGTGGACCCTTAAGGTTAAAGACAATAGATTGCTTCCACATATTTAGTTCCTTCAAGTCCTCACGGACTTCCTGTTTGCTTGACTTGTTCAATCTTAAGGTCCATCCAATTTTTTGAGTCCTTTCACTTGGTGTTTAAAATTGATTCAATGATATCGCATTGTTAATTGATGTCCTTTGAGCAAAAACAACATTAGCAACTATCAAATCACAAGGGGTGGTTTTGGCAATATAAAATTTTTTTGGAGGTTTTCTCAATGATCTCCCTTTTTTTTTTATAATGACAAAACTTTTCATGCAAACACAATACATGTAAAAGATTTGAGATTTGAGTTGCAGGAAGGCAAGATATCAATTGCTTTGAAATATCCAAAAGAATGACTATTTGAGTATTAATAAGCAATTGATATCATTTCTAAAGTTATTGATATACACAAGCAATAGCTAGAGATGATGGAAACAATATGTGATCAAAATGAGTATATGTTTCTATATGGTGATCTAATGTCTATATTAAGTATAAAAATAAAAATAAAATACTATTATGCTACATTTGGTTGTCTGGATTTCTAACTAGGATATGACTAGATATAATATGATATGAAATCCTGGGATTTTTCTATATCTTATCCACCGTTTGGTGAATTACAAATATTGAAGTCGGATATATTCATATTATATCATGTATATTTTTTTAATATAAATGTCATATCATTGTAAATGGACCTAAAAGTTCATAAGTGGAGGTGGTAAAAATCTCTCATGACACTATTCCTTAATTTATTATTTTTATTTTTATTTTATTTTTCCTCTTTTTAAATTATTTTCTTTATTATTTCTTTTTTCCCCTTTCATCATTCTTTAATAAAATTTTATCAAATAGTAAATTGTACTAACATATCTAAAATACAAAAATACCTAAAATATATAATAAATGTAAATATATAATTTATAGAATGAATGTTTATTATAAGATAGAATCAAAGTTGAATATATAAATTAAAATAAGATTAAATTAAAAAATAATTTTTAATTTTTAATTTCTTAAATTTGAATTCAAATATTATTTATATTGAAATATAATTTTATTTTTTTAATTTAATAAGTTTGTTATTCAAGAAAAATAATTTTCCTATTATGGACAATATAAATCCTATTCACCTTTATCCCACCTCCCCCATGGGATAATTTTATCCGACCTATATCCCCCTTATATCCGACTTTATCATATCCTAAGCAAACACCAAACGTAGGATAGGATAATCCTGAATTTTATCCTGACTGCCAAACGCAGCCTTAAGAATTATTTAACCATTTTCAAAGTATTCGAAGTAACAAGTATAATCTTGAACTTAAATCCTACTACAACCTGTAATCCCCATCTGCATATTAAATAACTCCCCCGTCCCCCAGCCCCCCTTCTCTTTGTCATAACAAAAAAGAAATAACCATAAGATTATCACCAATACATCATCAAACATCAAAAACCAAATTTACTGCTTCAGAGTTGATACTGCTGAAATATTGTGACTAATTGTTGCTAAATTAATTTAATATTAATTGGTTGAGTTTTAGGGAAGATATTGATCGTGAACAGATTCAAGCATTAAAATTGGTGAAGTAAGATGTGTATGAGATGATGATGCGATTGTGCTATTGGAATGGTCTAGACAACGATCGAAACTCAGGTTGGCTCGTCATTGCTGGATGAAGCAAAACCATGAACAGGGAGTACAAAGGATGAAAATGGCGTCTCGGATGATGAAGACAATGTGAAATCGATGAGAAAACTAGTGGTCTAAAAGTCTCTCATGCTAGCAAGTAGGAGTGTCAATAGGTAAGGTCGAGTCGGGTTTCCATGCTACCTGTCATGACCCAAATGATAAGGGTTGTGTGTTCTCCATGACCCAAGCCCAACCTAAATCGCATATGACCTAAACGTAAAACTCGGTTGGGTAGGGTCCCGGTTGAGTTTCGGATTTTCAGGTTTACAACCCTCTGGCTCAAAGAAAAAAAAGGCATTAAGGAACTCTAAGAATCAAACCAGGAAATACAACCTCACCAACATTAGGTCAACATTCATGTTGCAAAATATAGCACAGTTCAAATCTATACCACAATCCATAATTGGGATAAGTACAATAAAAGTATTATTACTATCATATGATGCTCACTTGAATGTTATAATTTTTTTTGTCACTTAGATAAGTGTCATTGTAAAATCAATTATTCTAGTGGCACTTTCGACAAACCATTCGATGTGGATTTCTTGCAAATTTATGTATATATTTTCTATGTGCCAACCGCAAAAGGCCTTGCCCTTGGTTGGTGGGGCCACAAATGACTTGGGTGAGGCCATAGCCAGTTGTGGGCAAAGGTGCAAAGGCACTCGCCAAATTTGGGCGATGCCAGCAGTGAATTTTTTAATGATACAAATTTTCAATGGCACTTAAATAATTGATTTTTTTAAAAAAATTTGGCACTTAAAGTAATCGATTTTTCAAATTTGAAATATAAAAATGAGCCAAAAAAATTACAAAAGTTGTTTACATCAACGTCGGTAGTGCTATGTAAGACGATCAACATCCACATTGAATTTTCCAGCAAGGCGAATCACTGATGGCATTTAAGTGATTGAATTTTCAAATTTGTGACCCCTATGTGAGCAGGAAAAAAAAAGTTATGATATTCAAGTGAGTGTTGTACAGAAATTATGGGGCTCCTGTTGTACTTGTCCCTCTAAAACCAGTGTCACTCTGATTAGCAATCTTAACGCTACTAATTCAACCTAAGAACCCAAATGTCACAAAAAACAAAAGCAAAGCCTCAAATGTAATCAAACAAATCGTCGATATTGGCAAAGAGCAATCTCTCGTAACAATCTACTATCTACGTCAATTTTATGTACAATCCAAGCGTTGAACCATGAAACACTGAGAAACAACAAAAGCTAAACGTATTGTGGAATTTGACCAGTTTGTCTGTGCTTTGAGAACACCACCATCCAAGAAAAGGTCATCACAGATCAAGGTACAATTATGTTCATGAATTTTCTCTTCGCATATGCCAACAGCCATTTGTTTGGAGTCCCACTTGGTCTATATGCAACACTCAGTAGTCTTCTGCTTGCTTCTTCTCTTATCTGCTTCAGATAATTCCTGAATAACTCTGCATGCATAGAGTGTATAAGTGGTGGAGCAGCTTATAAATATGGCATACAGCAATTGTGACGAGACTGCCAAACAGACACTATCAAACTCGGGCATAGGAATTAACAGGTAGCATTCAACTTGTGTGGTTCAATAACAAGTCTGACCTAGCTGTTTGTGAATGCGAACAATGACCAGCATTTCAGATTGTTTCTTTTGAAAAATAATCGTCCAGTCATTTTCATATTAGCCAACTCAGATCTTTTTCTTCTGTTCCCGAAGTAGCTTCAAATCATAATGTTCTCGTAAGTTGTTTGTCATTTATCCTTTGGCCAAACTCTTTCTAATGTAATATTACATGCCACAATGTTTAAATCTAAAGCAGGCAATATTCTCCGAGGAGATTCAAATGCACAACAGAAAGCAACTTTGCACCATCGGAACAAGAACCTGATATGCATTATTATCACAATCAGAAATGTAGCTTCCAACATACTCTTGACAAATACAAGAAAAGCTACCAACTTCCACTTCAGCCACATGTATGCTGAATGGGTACGAAACCTAGTATTAGCAACCATATGGTACACCCAAAAATATGTCAATGAAAAGAAAAGAACACTGCCAGCGGCCTATTCCGGCAACTACCAAGCCACTTTCTGGTGCCAAAAGAAAAACCCTCGCCGAATCAGTAATGAACTACTATTGCGTGCAAATTGCACGGAAAACAACGTGAACAAAAAAGGCGAATATAATTCCACAGAAATAGAAGCAAACGTCAGTCAGTATTCGAGTCAAAGCGTGGCTCTCTTTGGGGCATTTCATCAAACGCGTACAATGCATCGGCTGAAGGGGTAATCATAGGCTCGCTCGGGGCTTGCGTTCGGGTCAAGATCAACACACGACATATAAGCAATATTCAAGATCAGCTTCAGGAAAAGTTCATCAGCATTTAACATGAGTATGAAAGAAAATGGCGAATCTCGGCTATATTACTGAACACGAACAAACATCTGTCTTAGGCATTTCATCAAGCACGTGGCATACACTATATGAAGAACGAACAAGGGAGCACGGTGGAGTGTTGGGCGAGGATCGGGACACACAGTAATTGGCAGACAACGATCCAACAGCAAAATACATCACAAATGGGGGTTGAGACCCACACAAAACCAGGCACGACTTACTGGAGCTTCAGGCACGGGGAAGGAGGCACGGCGGAGGGTCGTCGGTCGCGACCCAGGCGTGGCCACCGGCAGTCTCTCCCTCCAGCTCTTTTGCTCTGCTCGAACTCTCACTTACGACTCTCTCAAGATCGCACTCTAACTCGTCCTCCCTCAGCCGAACGCCAGCCCGCCCTGTCGTCCCGCGCGTGACATTCTCCGCAGCTTTCTCCGTAACCTGTGCCAGGCATCCCTGCCTTTTTGTCGCGTTGCTACGATGCGTCGTGCGGAGGTCTGGGTAAGGGGAAGAGAAGGAGTGAACGGGCCGGGCTGGGGAAAAAAGGAAAAGATGGGCCGGCCCAGGCGCAGAAGGGAGAAGGAAAAATAGAGAAAAGGTGGAGAAAACAGTTTAAAAAGTTATAAATTTATTATACTTTTATTAATTCAATTTTAAACCTTCCAATTTTAGTCAAAAATAGTTGACGTGAAAACTGATAGTCTTTACGTAGGACTATTGATGCTAACATGAACAAATTTTAATAATTTTTTAATTTTTTAATTTTTTTCTCTCTTTTTGTTTTTTTCTTTCTTTTCTTTTTTGCTTCTTCTTCTTCCTTTTGTCAATGGCCAGCCTTCGTTGGCTGGGCACCAGCCATGTTAAGTTGACTGACCTTGCTTGCCATAGGGCAAGGCATGGCCAGGCAAGCCTTGACAAGGGGAGCCCTCACCCAAGTAAGGCCCAGTTAGGATCGACCTCGCCCAAGCTAGGGTAGCCTCGCCTGATAGCTAGGCGAGGCCCAATGAGGGTTGGCCTCACCCAGGCCAAGGCGGCCTCACCCAATATTTCCTTTGCCATATTAGGCAATTCTCGGCAAGGCCATCCTAGCCTAGGTGAGGGCTAGCTTCATTAAATCTAGCTTGGACAAGCTCGACCTTTGTTGAGTCTCACCCAGCAACGCCTCACTTGTGGCTAGCGAGGCTAGTCAGCTTGACATAGCTAGTGGTTTGCCTCAGGTGGTTTGCCTCTGGTGGCCGGCGACCGCCAAAAGGAAGAAGAAGAAGCAAAAAAGAAAAGAAAGAAAAAAATCAGAAAAAATAATAAAAAAGTTCAAAAAATATTGAAATATTATTAAAAATTATTCACATTAACGTGGTAGTCCTACGTAGCAATGCTAGCATCTATGTCGGTGATTTCCACCGAAAACTAGTGGGATAGACTAAATTGGTAAAAAGTGAAAAAGTTTATGACTCAATTAGCATAATTGAAAGGTTTATGATTGAATTAAAAAAAGTACAGCAGATTTAGGTCTTTTTGGACAATTTTCCCAAAAGATGAGTTTGTGTTGGGCCCATGTGGAAAAGAGAAAAGGCCTCGCTTTTTTTTTTTTTTTTTTAAACTAATTTAATATTGGTATTTTTAACTATTCTTTACTATTATTTTGTATTTTTTTAAAAATAATAATTAATACTAGTAATGCTAATATTCCCTAATGTCTTTGTGCCATGCATTTTAATGAAAATATATGCTATGCATTTTAATGAAAATTATTTTTTATTTAGGGATTAAAAATTGATCCATAATACTATATACAATTAAGCCCTAAATAAATAAGCAAAATTTAGTTATCAACAATTGGTACAAAATCAAATCCTAGATGGTCACTTCATGGTTTGTTTTAAGTCATTGTGACCCAAAACCAATCTTGATCCCAAGGCTCTTGACTAAGATAATGAAGAAACCAAATTAATCACCATAAAGCTATTATGCCAACTCATTTCCTTGCTATAACCAGCTCTTTAAGGCAGGTTGGTATCTCACAATATAGTGAAAACTTATGAGTATCTCTGTTACATTTTAAACAAACAAAAATGCCAAAAGAAGACATTCACCTGAACTAGCATGGACTTATCAAGTATTTCAAGAAGGAACGGAACTCAATGATTGGGCCTTAGATGTAAGAATTTTCCTAATGTGGACTACATTAATTGATATTGTAATTTACCGTTTTACGGGGTTGGTCTAAGGTGAGATAGAAGGTTTCTTAATTAGTCTAATATGGGGTTGGCCAGTGTGAGCCGAGTTGAGCCTAGCCCGTAATGAGGGGGCCTGGATAAAAACTCTATAAATAGTGCTCATGTCTCTCCTCTAACCCTAATTCTCACATGTATCCTTACATAAGGAGTGTTAAACTAACACTAAAGGGTGCGGGGGCTGTCTCATTGAGCCAGTAATACGGAGGGTAATAGAGGAGAATGACTTGATGCGTGGAACATCGGTTTTCCGCTTCTACTTCAAGAACGATGGATCCCAAAATAAGTGTGTTAATCTTTCTACTCAATTATGCATGTTCTTGTTCTGGTTATGGGGATCTTGGAATTGTGTAATTTGCATCCAACATGTGGTATTAGAGCAACTATAACCCTAGAACTTGAACACATAAAATTTTTGCTCTAATTTATGATTTTTGTGATTTTATGTTCAATACAAATAAAACTAAATCACAAATTCGGATTGGGCTCGATGAGACGAGTAGATTTGTGGGTGGCACATCGCAGGGGGAGGCCGCACGTGCCCCCATGCGCAGCCATGCATCGCTTGGGCGTCGGAGACGCGCCCCCAAGCGTGAGGCACGACTCGCACGTGCGAGGCACGCGCGGAGGCTAACGTCACAATCCGCGAATCGACCCGATGACGTTAGCGACCGACTAACCCGTTGACCTGACCCGGTCAATAGACCGGACCAATTAGCCGGTCAAACCGGGCGGTCGAGTTGGGAACCGATCGGACCACTGCTGCTCGGACCGGTTTTGACTAGAATCTTCACCTGTGCATGAGCTCCATGTGCCGTGTACTTAGGCGGCGCGTGCTGGCGCATGGAGCATTGGATCGACGCATGGCTGGCGGTGTTAGATTCGTATGAATGTTCTCTATCTTGTGGTATATTTATGTTACATGTTTGATGATTTTATATATGTGAAAATATATACGGAACCCTAAATACGTGTATTTTTAGTATATTTTCGCGTACTTTTCTTGAATTTTTTTTTTTGTGATTTTGGAAATATAAGTGTTGAGTTACTGGTATGTTATCACAGAAATATTATAAAAGTGTTATTCATTAATAATATATAATAAAGTTTAATTTTATTAATGAATAAAGCAGTTTAATTAGCATGATATGTGATTTCAGTGATATGTTGCCCTTATCACTAAAGTTAAAATCACATGTATATAGTGTATGTGAGATGTAAAGTTTATATCCATGGTATGAGAGAGTTTCAAGGATTCAATTGAGTAGTGACCGGTAAAGTGGCCCGCTTGATTGGGTTTGAGAAATTTCGGTCTCGTATGATAATTGTGATGTCTCCTGAGCTAATGCATGATCATACTTGCAAAAGAGGTGATTGTGTATTAGTCCATAGAGGGATACATGATGGTGTAGTAGAGGATTGACTGATCCTAGTGGTTCATATGCCCAAAAGTGATGAATTTACGAATATTAGAATATATTATCATAACCGCTATCATGTGCGGAGTGTATAACTACATGTCATGTGTTATACCCAAATGTGATTATATGATTTTGCGTGTAATTCTTTGGATGTATACTTGTACGTCAAATTACACAGGGCTCACATGATGCTAATTATATATATTACTTGTTTTTCAGTCGCATTTTTCTGTAATTAATAACTCTACTATTATTGAGATTTTTACTGTTTCAAATTTTAAGTTGTGGATATATGATTTGCTGCTTGGGAAAATAGCAATTGAATTTGCTTATTGTCCATGAAGCGTTTGATGAGGAACACTTGAAAAATGATTTACCAATTGACTGCACTGCAAAAAAAATGCCATAAAAGACGATAAAGTTTTCACTCTGAAAGAGGGGTGGACAAATAATAGATATTAAGAAATAAATATTTCTTTATAGTATTTTTAAAGATTCTTTCAGAGTGAACATGGCAACTTGAGGAAATTTATTTTTCTCTATATATTATGAGGTCAGTGGGAGGAAATTTATTTTTCTTATATTTTATGTCATCTTCTACTATGTAAGCAAAGTTAGTAACATTTTTTAGGCTGTTACTTGGGCTATTAAACTCCGGAACCTCATGAAGGAGTTGACTGTTGTATTGAGATAATAAATTTATTGTATTTTTATTAACTTGATTAATAACAAATGTCTCAAGGGGTCTAAATATGTAGCGGTCAAATATTTTTGACCATAAAGAACCGGTATAGAAATGTAACGTTATAATATAACATATTTCCACAGATGATATAATTGCAGATCCACTAACTAAAGGCCTACGCCCGTGTGTATTTGAATGACATGCCATTAGCATGGGTCTAGGAGTATCTTGGAATACTATTGTTTAGTGTGAGCTATTTTGCCTTTACTCTGAAAAAGTTCATATCTGTGTTCATTACATTTAGTAACGATTTGATATGTATTAACTTTTGCATTCAATAAAATATTTTTAAATGTATTGTTATTAAGTTTAATACATATTGATAAAGTTTCAAGGTATTGTATAAACCTTGAGTGAAAATTAGGGGGCATTCGATTATTAGCCTTGTGCATATGCCTTGTTATACATAAAGAAATGTTAATCGTAAGGATAAGGCATATGTGAGTTCATTGGAACCATAAAGACATTCTCTAGTGGAAAAAGTTTTTTTTTTTTACACTTAAGGTAAGAGAATGGTGACTGACAAATGAGATCATTCTATGGGAAATGTTATCCATTTGACACATTATCAAATTGAATCCATATGAATAAAGTTGAAAGCACTTGTGACTATGGAAGGTTCTGTGTATATACATGCAGTTACTGCCATGATTCAGTATTTGAGACTTTATGGGATGTGATTGACTATTAATAATTATCTCTAGACTAATGTGCGCACATACAGTACAATTTTAATTAATATAATCCAAGTGGAAGAATGTAAGAGTTTTCATAATGTGGACTGTATTAATTGATATTGTAATTTACCGTTTTCGGGGTTGGTCTAAGGTGAGATAGAATGTTTATTAATTAGTCTAATATAGGGCTGACTAGTGTGGGCCGAGTTGAGCCTAGCCCGTAATAAGGGGGCCTGGTTAAAAACTTTATAAATAATACTCAAGTCTCTCTTCTAACCCTAATTCTCACATGTATCTGCACATAGGGAGCATTACACTAACGTTAAAGGATGAGGGGGCTGTCTCATCGAGCCAGTGATACAGAGGACAATAGAGGAGAATGACTTGATGTGTGGAATATCGGTTTTTTGCTTCTGCTTCAAGAACGATGGATTCCAAAACAGGTGCGTTAATCTTTTTACTCAATTATGCATGCTCTTGTTCTGGTTATGGAGATTTTAGGATTATGCAATTTGCATCCAACACTAGAGCCTCTGCTTTGATTGTTTGCCCTTGCTTCACAAAAGATTCAGCATCATTGACGTCTTGTAAAGTGTTACTGTTGACGAGAACAAACCAATAGCCAAAATTGAATTCTTACCCTTTCAGAACCAAAGAAGCTTTCGAACTGCTGCTACACCACGGCCAACAAGTTGTCCACTCTGCTGGTGATGCTGTTTCCCTCACGATGAGCAGGGCCAGCCTTGTGTGGAAAAGAATCAACATGATGGACAATAGATCATGTATCCCTGTCCATGCTAGTAGACATCCATCCATATCCATTGGTCATCCTCATCACGTTCTTGCTCAATGGCATCATGGTTATGAACATATAAAGCAACCCAAAAGTGTAACGAAGACGATCCTTCCAATTATATACTTCGCACCAAACAGCGTATCCACCATGGTGCTATGGTGTACTCCAAGCCTTCTTTTCAATTGAACAGAGGTGAACTAATGTTGCTTCCACTGCTATTCTTGCCGACCATATCTAGACTCTGAATATCAATCAACTGCTTAATGGCCAATCCAAGGTGTCAGGAGGAACTTGAGGGAGGAAGAGATTCATCAAACTCTCCTCTTTGTTGCTTTTGAAATGCCTCTTATAGACTGCTTTAATTTTAATGAGTTTTCATTATTACATAAAGTGTTTCAAAATGATATCATTAATTAGGTTTCGACATTAATTATCGTTGATTTTGAACATGTGATAGGCCAGCGACTTCTTTGATTTCAAGATTATAAGTATATAGTCTTGTTCACATTTGACCCTCTTTGTATACAGTCAACATAGAACCTGAGTTCCTTTTAACAAAAAAACAAAATATAATAGTTGGTGAAAATTATTTTGTCATAGGATCCAACACCGACGAAAAAAAAAACCCTACCCTCTTCCTCTCACCTTTCAATCATTTGGCTTATTGGATTGATATTCTAGAGATGGATATAACATAATTATGTATGACTTAAATTATAGAGTATACATTGTATCGAAGAGGGCACAATGTGTAACATATAGAAGGAAAGGTGGATAAAATTCACTCGAAGTGTCAAACTTGACATAGAAAGACACTTTAGTACCCAAAGTTCCAAAATGTACACTTAAATGTCATTTTTTTTTTATGAAATTTAGGCTACTTCGGTGTCAAGTCCGACGAGGGAAGCCGAAAATCTGACGTAGTATTATTTTAAAAATAAATTGACATACGCAACTCATCAGAATTGTCTACTCAGCAATGAATGTGCGAAACAATGTCATTTTATCTCAAAATCGATTTTTTAATATAAATATTAGTTAAATTATATATATATATATATATATATATATATATATATATATATATATATTAAAAGAGGAGCGATATCAAATTGGCGAGGGCTTGTTGGGCCTTGGCAAATGGCCGGCGACCTTGGCCGATCACCAACAAGTGTCGCTAGCCCTTGCCTAGTTGAGTAAGGGTTGTCGCTAGCTAGGGCGGGTTCACTTTGCCCTGCTACAACTAGCAATGGCCCTTGGCCCCTCTAGGCGAAGGCCGACTTCCCTCACCAGATGTAGGGGAGGGCCATAAGCTCGCCCTAGATTTGGGCCATGGCCTACAAGCTCTCGCTGTCATTTAGGGCCCGGTGTCCCCAGCCAATCCTCCGACAAAGGTGGGGCGACAATGGCGATGGTTGTTGAGGCCCTCGCCAAGCCATGTGGGGGCTTAAAGCGCCACATGGAAAGTTTTTTTTAAAAAAAAATTGCGAAATGGATACATGGATAATTTTTTTTTTTAAATAAGTGTCAAGTCAATAAAAAAAAGTTGCTAGAAAATGCCAAGTCGACACTTTGGCAGGAATTTCTCATTGACAATTAAATGTTCCATTCTTCTTCAATTTTTACACTTAACCCATTAGAACTTTTTGACACTAAAGGTGTACTCTTGTGCCAAATTTTGACACTTTCGATACCTGCACCTGAAGGAAAGGTTCATAAAATTGAGAAGATAAACAAACGGTTCATATCTTACAAGTTGACATTATAATGGATCTTATTTCTATACGTATCTGTTTGTAATTAATCTTCCATAATTTTCTCCTCCAGGTCCCCCGAACAACAAAGTATAGCTCATCAATTCATCGGCATTGTTGAGAGCAACACCATAGCAGTTTTTCGAAGTCGTGCGAGCCGATACTACTTGCCAAGACTCGGGCAATTTCCAAGCTTTCGAGCGATCCGTGTAGTGAATTTGTCTGAAAACGCACGCACGCGTGCATGACTTGTCTGGAAAGTATCCGCTTCCCATCGGCGGAAATGGCATGTCTTTGGCCGCGCGCCACTCCTCCGTTGAACAGTGTGTCGGCGCCATACGTCAAATCAGGGAACAACTCAGCCGGCCAATAGCCCACGTTAACGCTGACGTTATCCTTTTCGACTATCAACCACCAATTAGGGCCCGTTTGGTTCGGCTTTTGGGGAATGCATTTGCCAAAATGCAAATACCTTTGGGTGAAGGAGGTTTTCCGAAATGCAAATATCGTTTGGTAAAATTTGCTTTGAAATGCAATTTTGGCCAAAATACCGTTTGGTAAAATTTGCATTTGCAAATGACTTTTATTAAATTAAAAAAACAAAAAAAAATTCTAATTTCTTTTTTTGAAGTCCGCCACCGGACCGCCGGATCCGGCGGCCGGATGGCCGGATCTGGCCGCTTGGGTGGCGCGACCCCAGGCGACGGTCGCCGGGGTCGCGCTAGCGGCCGGATGGCCAGATCTGGCCGCCTGGGGTCGCGCGACCCGGCGACAGCGACGGCGACGCGCGCGACCCGGCGACCGTCGCCTGGTCGCGACCTCAGGCGACCGTCGCTTGGGTCGTGCGACCTCAGGCGGCCGTCGCCCGACCCCGGCGACCGTCGCCTGGGGTCGCCCGACCTCAGGCGGCCGCCTGGGTCGCGCGATCCAGGCGGCCGACGCCTGGGTCGCGCGATCCGGGCGGCCGACGCCTGGGTCGCGAGATCCGGGCGTCGCCTGAGGTCCGGCGACGGTCGCCGGGGTCGGGCGACGGTCGCCGGGGTCGGGCGACCCTCAGGCGGCGGTCGCCGGCGCGCGCCATCCCTTCGCCGGTGGTCGTCGGCCTCCGATCAGCAGCTTGGAGAAGATGAACAGTAACGAACTACTTGCCTTACCAGGATGCAACTTGCCAATGCACCTCAAGACCTCCATTGGGCTAAGGGCCTTTAGACTCCTTTGGAGATGCAATTGCATCTTGCCAAAGTCGCGCAAAAATACGAACCAAACGCATTTGCATTTGGCCAAGGGACTTTAGAGTCCCAAAGCCCATTCCCAAAGCTGAACCAAACGGGGCCTTATTTGTGCTCAAATCCTGTTGGGAAGTTAATCGTGCAATAATCGTTAGAGAAACTTTTATGTGCCCCAAAAGAACGACATTTCGCTCGTCGGCAGGTAAATCAATTCACACACAATGAAATTTCCAACTAAGTTCACTAGCATGTTGGAGAGAGCGGCAGGTATCTCCTTTTTCAGTAATTATTTCTTGTTTTCACAAATATGTTCATAAAGTAACATGTTCGTGTAAAAAAGGTTTCAAAATCCTTGAAAGAGCAACTTTATCACCTTTTTCCACAGCTCATATCTATGGTGCAACTTTCATACTACATAGAATTTTTTTTTTCTTTGTTTAACCATTATTACAGAGGTCCAAAGAAAAAGAGTTGACTACCTGATCAATTGCAAGATGAATCTCGACTAGTGGCCCCTCATAAACAGAAGAATGTGGGACAACTTGTCCGAGAGTAATGGAACGATCAACTTGCACAAAGGGTGGACACAGCAAAGCATAGCATCCATCCACCTGTTCTTTGAACATGTATTAGAATGATTGCCCAATTTGGACTAGTTTCATTTAGCTCTTTGAACAGTAGATTTAGCACTGATTGGGTAATCATTATTGCATAACTTGCCATGCCAAGTATCATTATCATGTATGCACATGACATAATTCTAAGAATAACTGACACTCGTCAAAAGCTGAATTTGATTAAAAGAATTCAAAAGCTGCATTCCAATGAATTAACATTTTACATATAGAAATTGATAGTACGCAAAATTTGACGAAAGACATATTTCATATACAAATCACGTTACCAAATTACAATCAAATGTGCAATAACTATGGAATTGTGAATCCATATGAGATAGAAACAGAATTTTACAAGGTAATCAAACGCAGATAAGAAAAAAATTTGAAGGGGCAAAAAGAACTTGGTGAAACTTTGAGGAAGCCAACCATGAAATTGCTCTCTTCGGCAAAACTCGTAGCAAGTTAGAACTTACTTTCCAGTAAACAGAAAGATGACTCTTATCGTCGTTGTATACATCTGGAGCCACCTATCATGACAAAATTCCATTAGACCCAATATTCTATAGCAAGAGATAATGAGAACATTGCCATATGTGAAAAAATAATGCATCTTAGATCAAATGAAATTTCACTGTGAATATTTTCTCTTATTTTTTTTTTATTTCCCATTCAGAAAGGAAAAGAAAGATCGTAATTAACTAGTTTATCGGAAAAACGTACCAACCATCCAACTCGCATCACGTTTTTGGGATCAATGTTTCTGCTGGCGATCCAAATCTGAGCTCCACTAGCTTGTCCATTTTAACACTTTGGAATGTAATTATTAATGAATGCTTTTGCTCCGTGGAAAGGATTACTACCGCTTCTCAGCTCCAAAGTGGCAAACTTTAGAAATTGAGAATGATATCAATGGTAAATGTAATTATCGATTGACATATGACATACACTAGATACAATACGGCACATTATCTTTTTAATAAGTCATATAATTACAATAGAGCTAAAGATATGTTGAAGGTCATTGAAACAAGTTAAGTTGAACAAAAAAATACATGTAATTAATAGGATATTCTCTTAAACGTCCTCATCTTATTGCACTTTTGCCAATTCAATATTAAATCTTTCAATTTTGCCAATTGAATCATAAACCTTTTCACTTCTTGCCAATTAAGTCAATTTGGCTAATTTTGGCTAGAAATTGTTGATGTGGACATCGATGCTGTCATATAAGATTATTGGTGCTGACGTGGATAATTTTTAATTATATTTTTATATGTTTTTATTATTTCATAATTTTTTCTCTTTTCTCTTTTTTTTTCTTTTCTTTTCTTTTCTACTGCTTCTTCTTCTTCCTTTTTTTCTAATGGCTGGCCACCAATCATGCCAGGCCAACTAGCCTCACTTGCTATAGGTGAGATGCGGCCGGGCCAGAGTGAGCCCTGACTAAGCTCACCTGGGCAGCGTTGCATAGGCCAAGGTGGCCTCCCCGAGCATCAGCCGAGCAAGGCCACCTTGGCCTAGGCAAGGGCTAGCCTTAATCGATCTAGCCTAGGCGAAGCTGACCCTTGCTACGCCTCACTTGGGCGAGCGAGTCCTGGCGAGGGCTCCCTTGCCTTATTTGGCGAGGCCGCCCATCCCGGTGAGGCCACGCTAGCTTGGGCGAGGCCAACCCTTGCTAAGGCTAGCCCATCCATGCCTCGCCTGCGGTGGGCGAGGCTAGTTGGCCTAGCATGGCTAATGGACGGCCTAGCCAAGGAAGAAGAAGAAGAAGAAGCGAAAAAGAAAAGAAAGAAAAAAAGAGAGAAAAAATAATAAAAAATAATAAAAATTTCAAAAAGTATTAAAATATTATTAAAATTTGTCCACGTCGTCATTTGGTAGTCCTACATGACATCGCCAACTTCCGTGTTAGTAATGCTACCTAAAATTGGCCACTTGGACTCAATTGATAAAAAATTAAAAGGTTTATGATTGAATTGACAAAATCAAAAGGTTTAATATTGAATTGGTAAAAATGTAATAAGTTTAGCACTTTTTAGACAATTTTTCCCATAATTAATTGCATGATACAAAAGACAACAATTCATTATGAATTTATTTTCGTCATTAAAGGAAGAACTTACATGAAAACTTAGAGATTGAGTAGACGAAGGATGAAGTATTTGTGGATGTGTGTGCTCAAGCAACTCGGCTCTCACCTGGTCTTCCTTTGTCGTTCTAAGAATTGGAATGGTTCCATCAGGGCACCCATCCAAAGCATGTGATCTTTCAAGGTGCTTAACTTGTGCTCTCTGTTGGTGCTTTGTTGCATTAAGCGAAAAGCTACGCTTTTTCTGTCCATGATTTAGTTCATGCAGCAATTAGGGATTGAACAAATTCTATAGAAATTCTGGCAGAATTTCATGGAAAATTGCACACGAGATGGTGTCTCCGCTGTTGAACTGGAGGAGAACGAGGAGCTAGCGGAGGCTTCTCTGTGTAGATGTTTATGATAAAATAGGATCGATTGTGCAATTTTCCCCACAATTTCACTGCTAAATTAATACCTGAAACTTATGCTCTTTTAGTAAAAGGTGGTCGAATGCTGGTTGGTTATATATGTCAATACAATCAATGATCTTTCCATAGATTGTCTGTAGTAGTTATGAACAACAAAGTTGGTACATCGATACAGGTGACAAAGAAACTCATGCGTAATGGTATATGTACATGAGCACGCACCGGGACAAAATTGAAAATCAATCAAATTACCTTGAAGGTCTTAATTGGCCGCCTTTCTTTCTTTGAATCTTGTTCTTCAGCATTGGAATCACAAGAAAGGCAAACCATGCAATAGCAAGCAAGGAAATATTTCTCGACCCCATTGTCTGAATCTTTGTGTGATATGATTTGCTAAAGGGATCTTCATATGTTACAATTCGTATTTTCGGATAGAGAAAGAATGTTCTGGAACAAAGAGGTACGTCAACTCTTTTCACTTTTCATGGAAAGTGACTGGATTATTTTAGTTTTGGCTTTACTTAATTTGCAGTTACTCTTATCCAATTTCTTTCCCTTACTACAAAAATCTCATATTCTATAAGGAGAAAGAAATCACGCAATTTGGTGCACCGCATATTATAGTGACTATTATAAAAACAATCAGGTAATTCTCATTACCAAATTATTAAACGATCTTTAAAATTTCTCATAGATCGGTTACTCATTTAAGACCGGATAATTGGATATTCAGGAGATGTATATATCATAATGAGATACATCAGCAATGAGTATTTAAATTCAATATTAGAAGTTTTATTTGTTCTCACGTTAGATTTGACATTTGAATTGTCCGTGGTGTGTTGATTCTATCGCACTATTTAATCTAAAATCGCTATGTAATTGAGACCAATGAAAAGGCATACATTACTGTCTAGGAAAAAAATCGGAAAATAAAAGGGTAAAATGTATTTTTAATCAATTTCACGCGAGATTCCATTTTTTTGGATAGCTTGTTGTTAATTGATTGAGGAGTGTTTGAACCTAAAAGGGACCAGGTCATCAACGTGCGATTAAAGCAACGAGCGTTGTTAGACACTTGATCAATCGGTATCAATGCTAGTGTGCATCGATAATTGTCACGATCCTCTTGTTGATATACAATGATGAATGAGTAATGATAATTTATAAGAATACCGATTGATAAATATCAATGAGCTATCAAAGTATTGAGACAAAAACACATCAAGACATGATTGCGAGTTTAAGACTATTAGAGAATGAAGTGACTATGATCATGTTTTAGTGAACATGCATGAAAGGGAAAGGACAACTACCATACACTGCATTAGTAACCAGACTCTTCAGACACTTTCATATTCAACTGCCATCCTAGCTTCGCTCCAAAACCATTGCTCCCATGCAAATTGGATTAAAAATGATTTCAAAGATGCGATTGAATGATCTCTCTGGAGCCCTGACTTTTATGAAGAAAGAATCTATTAGCAAAGTCAAGTCAAGATCTGCCGCTGAGATGAAATGCAAAGGAAAAAGTGTCGTCTTAAAAACACCAAAAATGAAGAGACCTATTTTTCTCCAGAATGAAGAAGAGGAAGATGATGATGACAAGACAATATTTGCTATTGCCTTGCTTGATCTTCAAGGTTTCACTGATTCTGAGGAAGAAGACGAGGATGAAAGCGAGAAAGAACCAGAAGAAGAGAGTGATGGTGAAGAAACTGAAGTGAAAGAGACTGAGTGTTGCAAAAGACGAGTGATCAAACAATAATATAGACAAAAGAAAAAAATAAATCGGAAACCGGATTTATGTGGTTCAATCGTAAAGACCTACATCCACGTGGAGAGCAGCAATGAATTTCACTATAGATCAAGCGATATAAGGAGATTACACACCCGAGTCACTCAAACACTCTCTTGGTATTTCCCAAGCCCCAATTACACCCAATAACGCACGTAGTGTTTAGCCTCAAAATTCTTCAAGAAATAATCTCACAATCTTACAAAGGAATTACACGCAAATCTTACCACAAGATTTAATTGGCTTGAACACTAAATCTTCTTGGATGTGATTTACGAACAAGAACATTAAAGAAAATCCCTCCCAAGCACTTGACGACAAGACGGCACTTCAAGACCAATTCTTCATGATCAACCTCTACCCACGAACAAGCCTTGAGAAGAATAATATAATCCACCACTAGAGAATTCCATGCATGAAGGAAAACGAATCAGCCAGGATTTGGTCAACTCAAGTAAAAGGTTGGACTTTCCTTTTGCAGTTAACTTGCCGATTTCAATGAAAACATATCTTCATGTATTTTAAACAAAATCCAAGTCCAAGTCAAAGTTGGACATTCCTATTTCAGCGGCCAAATTCTCCAACGTAGATTCGAATTTTGGGAAGTTGATCTTTAGATCTTCTTTGCTCGATTTCAAACGTCCATAAAATATCTAATTTGAAATATTCGGACTTTCGCATTGGGCTCAAATTCAAGACATATTTTAACAATCTCCACTTTGGCTCGACATTTGAGCTAAGTCGCAATTGCTTCGCAAAAATTCAAACTCTGCCACTACTCTCCTATAGCTATCAATGGGCTCAACAGCCACAGATATTATCCAAGTTCAAGCATCGCTTGAACTTCGCCATAACCGATGACCTCATTAGAATACCAACTCCACATGCACCTTTAACTACTCGGTAAGGATTTTCCGACGCAACCTCCTTAACCGCAGATAAAGAAAAACCATTGTTGCATCCATATTTGTTAGAAAATCAATTATGTATTTTGTTAATTTCAGCAGTTACAGCAATCGTTGGCTCTATAAGCTCTACCTCGCTACGAGCACAATTTGTGTCGATTACTTTGTTAGTACCCATATACGTTACCTCAGGAGTTTCTGGTTGCAACTCCACCTCAAGCTGAACACCATTAAGATTCGTTTGAATATTGCTATAATCACTCCTAGCCAGAAGTACTAGAGATTCATCAAAAGTAACTTCTTTGCTAATAATAGATGAATTTAACTTCGGGCACCACAATCAATAACCCCTCTCACCCCGTGCATAGCCTGGAATATGCACTTTCTTACCCTTCCATCGAGCTTACCATCACTCGCTCGAACATCACATGGGCAACCAAATATTCTAACAGAATAATTAATAGCGTTACCTGACCACACTTCTTCAGAAGTCCCATATCCAATCGCAATCGATGGGGATCTATTCATCAGGTAGCACGTTGTACTTAGCGAATCCGTTAGGAATCTCTTAGTCAAACTAACATTAGAGAGCGTTTTATGAGCTGTCTCTAACATCGTTTTGCTCATCAATTCTACAACATATTGTGGTTCATCAGTATGAGTGCAGTGTTTCACTATGCCTTGTTTTATGTAGAATTCATTTAACAGCTTCGAGCAAAACTCCATGCTACCGTCAGTCCACATATGCTTGATCATCTTACCAATCTCCTTTTTAATCAAAGCTATCAACTGCTTGATTCTGAGCATCAAACTTGTGCCTAAGCACAAATACCCACGTCTTCATCAAGTAGTCATCAATAACTGTTAGCATATATCTCACTCTTTTTCGAAGGAAACCGCGATAACCTGCGAACATTCAAGTGAATCAACTCTGCAATTTCCATGGTTTCTTTGACAGTCATACTGAACTGTACTTTCCGCCGTTGATCTAAATCACAACACCTGCATACATTCAGTTTGTTAGAAACATAACCACATAGCAAATTTCTTTCACTTAAAACATTCAGGCTTCTCTCGCCAATGTGCCCCCAAACGCAGATATCACAATTCAGACTCTCGAATAGAAGCATCCGATGTCTCTGCAGCAAAATTTGCCACTATCTCACCTTGAAGCTCATGCATGCCACTGTGCTTGATTTCTTTCATTATTATCAAAGCATCTCGAACAACTTTTAGAATTCCACATTCTGAAATATATCAATACCCAGCTGAATCCAGGGTATTCAAGGAAATTAAGTACTTCTTCAACTTTGGAACATGCCTTACTCCAGTTAATGTCCTCACAATACAATCATGCATTTTTATTCTAACATTGCTAATATTGACGACCTTGCATTCAGCATTATTCCCTAACTACAGTTTGCTATTATCCATGCATTGATAAGTAGTAAACCGGTTTCTATTTGGTGTAGCATGAAAAGAACAACCAGAATCCATAATCCATCCATCAAATGCTGAATCATTAGTGACAAACAAGACATAATTGACACTATTAGCTACATAACAATATTATCTGCAGAATTAACTATAATTCCCTTACCCTTCTCACTCTTTAGCTTAAGACAATTCCTTCTAAGATGCCTCATCTCACCACAGTTCCAACATACAACATCACCAGTCCTAGACTGACTATGCCTGTTCATATTAGTACTACTCTTACCCACACGTATTCTAGATCTTCCTCTATTTTTAGCTAATAAAGTAGCAGATATAGGCTCGCCAAATTCTCTTCTATGGATGTCCTCACTCAGAATCAAATCTCGAACCTCGTCAAATGTTAAACTTGTTTATCCAGAGGAATTACTAACAATAGTAACATAGTATTCTAACTATCAGACAATGAGGATAACAGAATCAAAGCACGTACCTCATCTTCAAAATCAATCTCAACTGAACTCAATTGACTAACAATCACATTGAATTCATTGATATGATCTGCAACCCACGCACCTTCGTTCATCTTCAAATTAAACAGACGTTGCATCAAATACACTTGTTGATCGCAGAGGGCTTCTCGTATATATCTAACAAGGCTTGCATCAAATCAGCAGTGGTCTTCTCCTTCACGATGTTAAACGCGACGTTACAAGCCAATGTCAACCGAATAACACCCATAACTCATATATCCAGCAAATCCCAATCAACTTGCTTCATCGATTTCAGTTTCTCCCCAGATAAGGGCAAGTGCAGTTTCATCTGGTAAATATAATCTTCAATTTGCATCTTCCAGAAACTAAAATCTTTCCCATCAAATCTGTCGATTCTCACTTTTATTTCTTTTTTTGCTATCGATTTGCTTCAACTTAGCAAAGTCTGGCTCTGATACTAATTATTGCAAAAGGCGAGCAATCAAACAATAATATAGATAGAAGAATAAAATAAATTGGACACTGGATTTACGTGGTTCATTCGTAAAAACCTATGTCCACGCGGAAAGCATCAACGGATTTCACTATAGATCAAGTGATACAAAGAGATTACACACTTGAGTCACTCAAACACTCTCTTGGTGTTTCCCAAGCCTCAATTACACCCAATAACGCACGCAGTGTTTAGCTCCAAAATTCTTCAAGAAATAATCTCTCAATCTCACGAAGGAATTATACGCAAATCTTACCACAAGATTTAATTGGCTTGAACACTAAATCTTCTTGGATGTGATTTACGGACAAGAACGACAAAGAAAATCCCTCCTAAGCACTCAACGATGAGACGGCGCTTTAAGACCAATTCTCCATGATCAACCTCTACCCACGAACAAGCCTTGAGAAGAATAATATAATCCACCGCCAGAGAATTCCATGCATGAAGGAAAACAAATCAGCTAGGATTCCGTGAACTCAAGTAAAAGGTTGGACTTTCCTTTTGCAGTTAACTTGCTGATTTCAACGAAAATATATCTTCATGTATTTTAAACAAAATCGAAGTCCAAGTCAAAGTTGGACTTTCCTATTTTAGCTGCCAAATTCTCCAACACAAATTCAAATTTTGGGAAGTTGATCTTCAGATCTTCTTTGCTCAATTTTAAACGTCCACAAAATATCTAATTCGGAATATTTGGACTTTCGCATTTGGTTCAAACTCGAGACATATTTTAACACTAAGGATGATGACTTAGAAGGAAACGCCAATGTGAAAAAAGAACAAGATGAGACTGACAAGGAATGAGAAGATACAAGGGAAATTGATGCCCCAAATGATGAGGAGACGGGAACTGGTAAACAAACCCGTGCTGGCAAAGAAAAGATTCAAGAAGAAGAAGTTACTTCTCAAACTGAAGGCACTAAAACATGGGGAGAATGTGAGAAAACTCCCATTGCTGAACCAATTGCTAGTGATGGCATCAGTCAATCTCCTCCAGATTCTGAAGATACTTCTACATCTCATTTCCTTGAAGTCTCACCTGAGGGTCTACAGAAAGAAGCAAATGTTCAAGGGGAGCAAAGAACTATACACGTTCAGATTGATGTTCCTTCACTTCTAGACACTTCATAGGTACAATTTGCTGAAACTAATGCCTAAACATGACCGTAATCAAACTATCCTTGAATAGTAGAACTCCTCTTGGAGATTAAGGCATAGTAAAATACAATGGAGTTTGAAATCTAGAAGTTGTATATTGCTCTCTGTATCACCTCAGCATCTCTTATAGGCAAGGTAGAATCTCTTGATACTCAGGTCTAGACTTTGAATCAGCAGTCTTCGCAGAATCTGGCGAAAGTGAAGATTGTTTATCATCAATACCTTACCAAACTTGAGGAAACTATGCAAACCTTGGAGGATTTCTGACTTGTTCATGTTCCCAAACAACCTTAATCCTTTTTCAACTCGACCACTTTTTATGCTTAACTGGTTTTATCTTTTTGCTGCTGACAAAAAGGAGGACAGATTATGCAGATTGAATCTTATCTTGAATCTTATCTTTATTTTTTCTTGGTTTTGATTGTGTTTGAACTTTTATTGGTATGTATTTGATTTTTGTTTTTTGTTTTGCAGACTGATGTGTTTTGTGGATGTAGACTATATGTTGACTACTATGTTTATTTATTACAATTACTGTTTGTTCTTTTTATTGATTATCATGTGCCGCTAAAATGTTGTTTTGTTGGATAGTTTTGCAGGATATAATTTTCATATTATAATTACATCTGCATTAAAGTTTTGTCACCATAAAAAATTGGAAGATTGTTGAGAAAACTCCTATCAAGTTTTGAAGTTGACAAAACTTTCTTACTCTTATTCTTATTCTAAAGAAAACCAGATTTCTATGCTATATCATGTAATGTTGTCAAAATCTATTTTCCTTCAGAAGTCTTTCCTATTTTGACGAGATCTAGACTGAACCCAAGTCTAGATTGAAGATATAATCAAACTCAAGATTATTAATCTTTCGACAAGGATTCAGTACATACGAGATTTATCCTTAATATCTAGCTTTCTGGTGAAGAATCTCACTTACCTTTTATAAAAATATTGATGAAATCAATCACAAATTGATGAAATTAATCTCAAAGACAAGTTCATTTTTGGGAAGCATGTACTTATGGTGTGCCATCATAGATTTTTTTACTTCTGCTTTCAATTAAACTGATCGGACATTTCATCGATACGCCTATAGGGCTGTTCTCAGAGCTGATCACTCTTAAGATAACTAGACTATTTGGGAAAGCCATTACGAAATTTTAATGCAATAGACTTGAGAATTCGACTAGGAATCGACTATTCGACCATGCTCATCTGCCGAGATTATTACGACACAATAAAGATCGATAAAAAATTAGTGATAGGTCGGTTTGAGGTCGGTTTGACTAAGATATGTGGTTAAAAGTGGGTAATTCCACTAAATTGTAAAATTCTCGTCGATAGACACTAGATTGATTTTTCTATCATTTTTGTACTTTGTATCCGTATTTGAATCTTCGAGATTTTCACGACAACCGAGAGTCACCAATGTGTCGAATGGTCCATTGTGGCTTAAAGAAAATTGACCACGAGTCATTTGCACTAAGAATTTCTAAAAGCTATCCGGTAGCCTAAGTCACACTAAAATTGCGTCAAATTGAAAGTAATCGCGAATTTGAATCCGATTTCAAAAATTGAAAGTCTTGTCATGCCACAGGTCATTTTAGGAACGTCGACTCATCTTTCGAGAAATTTTCAGAGAGTTCGGAAATTTTACGAAAAATTGATTCGGACGATTCGGAAAACGAATGGAAATTCGGATTTGCCAATTTAAATGAATTTTTGACATCTGGTGTAAGTGAATCAGTGAAAGGGAATTTTATGGGCTTTTTCCTCAACAAATTGGACCTCAATCGGAGAAGCTTGTTTAGAAAATTAGATTCCGAGAAAAAGGAAATAGAATTCAGAATTGAAGAAAAGAGTCACTTTTGTTGCCCAAGACTTGTTCCTTAGGGGAAATTTGGTGCGAGAAAGCAAACGAGGACCAAGTACTTTAGCATAGGGATTTTTGAGGACCAATTTGGATTAAACAAGAGCAAGTGGGACCAAGATTTTTGAGTTATAGGAAATTTCTTTTAATTTTTCTCTTCTTTTCCCCACTTGGCTGAACGACCATGTCTCCCCCTTCTTTTCTCTCTCTCTCTCTCTCTCTCTCTCTCACACGAAATCCCCCCCCCCAAATCGACAACCCCTCTGCATCTTTGTCTCTCTTATCTTTTCTTTCTTTGACTTTTCTTTCTATCCTATCCTCTCCCCTCATGACCGACGCACCCCATTCCCTTTTTTCTCCTTTTCTTTCGTTCGGTTCCCCTCCAACATCCCATCTTTTCTTTCAATTTTTTTGCTCTTCATTTGCTCGAACAAAGACCCGAGCGTCCCCCACGAATTCTCCTCCTTTGATGTTTTTTCTCTTTTTGTTTCACCGAAGTAGTCCGCTTGAAGCAGCAAGCCCAGCCATGTTATCCTTACCGAATCAGCCACTCGAAGTAGCCCATTAGCCAAGGAACCTGATCAGAAAATCGTGAGCTTTGCGGGCCATTTTTTGAGCCCAATCTGTGTTTCGTTGGTGTAGCTGCTTTGGAGAAGATCAAGCCCCATTGTGTCCCCGTCGATTTGAATTAAGCGGTTCGCTAAACAAGTGAATTTAACTCACTAATCATCACTTAGTAATTTAATGATGTTTAAGGGTTGATTAGTTTAGACTAAGCTAGGATTATGTGGTTAGTTAGACTTGATTAGTGAATTTAATTAATTACCGATGCATGTTAGGTGGATAGCTAGTGCAATTAGGGCCTAGACAAGCTCTAATATTTATTTAGAGTGGTTCGAAAATTTTCTGAGCCCATTTCAGTATTTAATTAGATTTTTCTAGCCTAAGTGTGAATTTTTAGTATTTAATAATTAATTTTCGAAATTAATTAATTATTTATTTATTTTTCGGAAATTAGTCTAGGATAGCTGGTGATCAGAATTTTATGTTGATTGTAGTGGTGTGATCTGTTTATTTAATTGAGATCTAATTTATGTTGATTGTACATGAATTGCATTTTTGGAATTTATTCTTAAATTCATTTAATTTCAGTAATTGAATGGAAAATAACCGAGCGTCGGTTTACAACACTAAAAATATTTTGGTGGACTATATAAAATGGTGAGATTTATAAAAAGGAAATTATTGTATTTTCACTAAGGCCAACCGTGTCTCCACACACGAGTATTTTTATCGAGTATAATAAAAATGATTAATTGATTAAATGATGAGGGTAGTATACTATATCAGCCTACGAGCTATAGATTGGCTTAGCGAGAGCAGTATACCGGTATGCTATATCAACCTATGGGTTCTGATATGTCAGCTTAGAGTGAGCATTAAGCTTAGAGTGAGCATTATTAGTGTATTATATTAGCCTACGGATGATATGTCAGCTTAGCAAGAGCAATACACTATTTGTCAGCTTAGTACGAGCTATACTATCTATATCTCAGCTTAAAGTGAGCAATCTCGGACTATCGTCGGACTTATAGATAATATTGATTGAGATGGCCGGGGAATGGTCGTGTTGACATGGAATTGATTGAGTCAATTGATCGATGATTCAATTTAATTGAATGACTCGATGTGGTGGATTGATTCAATGAGATTATGAATTGTATTGACTGGCAGGAAGGAAATCGAGGCCAAGGTAAGTCCTCTAACTCGTGATTGTGCCTAGGCAGCCTTTAGGGTGTATTTTATTCCTAGTCAGGTCTTAGGGGGTGGAACTCACTGAGACATTTTCTCACCCTATTGTGGGATAACATTTCAAGTCTACAGATGGCAACCCCTCCAGTACCTCCTAAACATTTTGGCTAACCTAAGAAATTCACAGAACAAGGTTATCATATTCCGATACAGGGGCACCTTGAAGGACTCGAATATGTGATGATGAAATCCATTATCTGGGTTGATGCGAGTTTACGCAAAAAGGTGCCCCATCAATACAGGGCATGGTATCGCCGTTATCATGATGGTCGAAGGGAGGGCCCGATATCAAAATCTGGTAAACCTCTATATGTGATGGAGGTTGCTTTTGGGAAGGGTACATCAGACCCTAAGGGTGGATCAGTGATGGATGCGAAGGATCCCAAGCTTGATGGTGATTCTGACTCTCCAGTGTACTCAGTTGTGGGCTCCAACTAGAGCGTGGAAGAAAGAGAGATCATGGAGGATGATGACCCGGAGTAGAATGGAGACCCCCACCCCTATTTGTGAACCTTGTTTTCTGAATGGTTTTTGTAAAACCTAACTTTGGTTGCTTGTATATAAGTGTGGTTGGTTTGGTTTCTAAAGTTTGTGGCCCTACTTTTCTATCCCATTGTTTTATTTCTAGGGATTATTTATATGCTTCTGTATGTGTATTAAAATGAATGGGTTGGCGATGCGTCATGGGACGTCACTATTTAATTGACCAAGCTGAGATGGGCGCGTGCTTGAGGATTGGGGCGTGACATATGAAAACCTAGATTCTGATTATATAGGTAATCAAAATCATCGGATTTTCATCTTAATCTTCAAGCATCTATAAGATTTCCTTACTTGATTATGTCCAATGAGTTGATTGGAAAAAATTCCTCTGGAGAATTCTAACGGTTAGAAAGACATAAATGAGTACTTGAGGGGGTCATTCAATCTTTTTGAAATAGTGTGTGAAAATTAAAATTCCAAAGTTTGAGGCCTTTCCAATCACGTGTTCTTCATTGACAATGTTTACAAATTGTATTCAAGAGAAAAAAACACGAGATGAGTGACTTAGTGAGAGAAAAAGAATTTCTCCATTGAGTGTTCGTACTCAAATCGTTGTACTTCTCTGTTGATACCTTAGTAAAATTCAGCCAGAAGGCTGCCAGCATGGACATAGACTTGATCTAAGCCAAACCACTATAAATCTCGTATTCAATTTGCTCTTCCATTGACTCTTTTGATTTGTTTGTCACAATGGTCTTTTGCATTCTGCAAATTTATAAACCATCTTATTTGAGTCTGAACTTATTTCAGAAGTCTCATGTTAGTTTTAGTCAGACTTTGTTTGCAAAAATAACTCATTCGGCATTTATTTGCTTAATTCCTTTTTGCACCTATTCACCCTCCTTCTATGTGGTAATACTAGCATTTTCAATAACAACTTGTAGTAAAACTACTTGATGGCCTAGGCCTCCTGGAATTTAAATATTGTCCTTAACACTGCTTGATTTTTTAACCTCCCTTTTTAGTTACCATTCCTTCTCCACCTACATATGGCGGTCCACATTCTCTCCTAACATTAATAAATGTGAACTAATATACAACTAGCAAACGTGCATACGTAACGAGCATGCAAAAGAAAATGACTTTCATAAATGATGCATTATAGATTTCAAGGTCCTCTTAGGGGAAAGAGTTATTGGAGTTACAGATTAAAATTGAAATATGTGTCCATTGATACTTTTTAAAATAACGAGTTAAGGAAATTTTGCGGAAGGAGAAAAAGTTTATGATCCCTTAACAGTAGAAGTTCCTATCCACTTCATAGAATAGTATATAGATAATGAAAGTGTGCTTCCCTATCAATATATAATGAGGAGGGCTGCAAGTATATGCGGGAATTAATGAGCAAGATTCCCCTAAAACATGACGAGTTCTTAAATAAATCAGTGCTTGTGATTTGGATTTTGGAATTATATGGAATTCACATATGCTAAATAAGTTCATACTAATGGCCACCCTTCCCTTCACATGGGAAGGGAGATGTGGAGAGTTTGATTCCCCATCTTCTTGAGGGGAGAGGGAGGGGGCTAGGGATGGGGATATTTATTTTCAGATGTGGAATTCAACTCCCATGCTTTGTAAGGAAGTAAGGTTGAAGTCTAAAGGTGAATTGAAAGTTCAAATAGGACCGACAAAAAAAAAAGGTTCAAAAATGTGATTGGACTCAATAATAGAGTTTTGGCATTAATCATCATGTTTATTTTCCTATCTAATTTGTTTATTCCTATGTTGATGATGTCCTACTAATTTCTGACAACTAACTTGGGCCTAAAAGTATTCTCATCTAATTTTCTGAGCTGAAAAAAAGCAGAGTATGATTAGTTAATCAAGGAAGCTAACTTTCCTTGAGGTAACGAAGTTTTGGGTTCGTGGATATGCAATAAATTAACGGTTTTATTTATATTTAATAAAACGTAAATTATATTTAATCATCTGCATGCTTCATTACTTTTACTTCTAGATTTCATTCTGAAACTTCCGATTAATTTGCATTAATGCAAAAATCTCATTTTCTATAAGCAGATAAAATGGAAAGCACATAGTCTAATAATTACGATAGAAACAACTAGATAATTTTCAATACTAAATTATGGAGAGTTCTTTGAAGATTCTTATAAAAAATGGATATTTGAGAAATATATATTAAGAGACGTCTATGTTGAGTACTTAAATCACATTATTAGAAGTTTTGTTTATAGTAACATTAGATTTGGCATCTGAATTATCCTTCGTGTGTTGATCTATTATACTTTTAGTCTAAAATCTCTACATTATGGATACTAGGCCTACATTTACTCTCTGCGTAAAAAAAAAAAAAAATGGAAACTTAAAGGAAATAGCATTATGGTTTATGATACGATAGACGATTTCTCCACCACTAGAAGATCTTCTTCCCTAACTATTTTAACAGGCCTGATACCCTAAAAATCCTCCAACTTAAGCTTTTATCCCAATTTCTATTTTTATCTCATAAAGCATCTCCAATTTTAGTTCCAGTCTCAATTCTATCATAACCTTTTTTTGTCACATATAAAACCCTCAACTTTAGATCATGTCCCAATTTTATCCTAAATTTTTTATAGTCTCATTAAAATCATAAACTTTTACCAGAGTCACAAAGTTGCCCGCATTAACCCTTCATCCAAAATTTCATATCGACAACAAGAGATAGAAAACTTCTAAGTACGAGCTTTTCAGGTGTCCCAAGCACAAGCTCTCCCATTGCGATTAATGAAACATTCCCAAGCACAAGAAATTGACGAGCACAAAATTTTAAAATTAGTTAAGGGAGAACAAATTTGGGACTCAAATAAAAGCTAGTGATCTTTTATGAGATAAAAAATATTATACTGAAATTGAAATTGGCTTTGAAGCTAGAATTTTTTTTATAAGAAAAAAATTGTGATAAAATTGGTACTGAGCCTAAAATTGAGGTTTTTTAACGAAATAAAATAATTTTAGGCTAGAATTAGGACTAGACCTAAAGTTGAGAGTATTTTATAAGAAAAAAAAGTTTAGGGTATGTCAAGACTTACCTTTCTCCGTCCAAAAGGGAAAAGACATCTAAGGTTTAGAGGTATTGCCTAAAGGCCGACTTATGACCCTCAATTAGGCATGGGCTCTCCTAAGCTCTCAGTTCATACAACGTTGGGATATTTGATGTTAAACCAAATTAATTCTATAGGGATTTTCAAATGAGGAGTCAATACTAGCCTATTAGGATCGGCTAAAAATCAAGTGACGCATGGAATTATACTTCACTTAATATGCAACCAGAGCTCTAGGGATTGGAAATTTGATTACACTAATTGTCTACCGAATGCCCTTTAGGTATCTAAACTTGATAGTTTGTCCGCTAAAGCAGCCATAAATTCTTTTTAGCAATTATGAGTCATAAGATTCTTATCTACTAAGAAATTTAGATGATAAGTTTTTATTATGATCCTAATGATTTAATCTAACCATGCTAAAAATTAAAATTAAAATCAATGTATCAAAAAAATGTAATCAAGTAAAATGAAAATGAAAGTACACAAACAATGACCTAGAATTATCTCCAAAAAGAGATGGCATTCAAAAATATTTGTAAAACCTTAAAGGCTTATTCAATTTTGGTTTTAATTTTTGATCAAAGATTTTCACACATTTTAAGAAAGACCACTTGAAAACTAATTTTAAAGCTTTTTTTTTCTTATTTTTATGAAGTTTTTATTTCTTAAAATATTTTTAAATTTTAATTTTCATATAATAATTTTTTAATCAAAAATGGGGACTTGTGCACGACCCTAGGGCCCAACTTGAATATGGACTAGATCCGAGCTTCCCCAAAAGCCTTAGGCCTAATATTGTTGGCTCATATCCACATTAATGTCGAATGGACTCAAGAATGTGGGCTAAATTTCCAAGTCCAATCCACATGAAAACAGCCAAATTCAGGCCAAACAAAGTCACAAAAAAAATGAGCATATTAATCGAGCCCAATTCAATTAAAACTCTCAAATTCCCTTCTAAGCCCATTTGAGTCAAAACCCAAAATACTAGAAATGAAAAAACTCAAGTCACCACGAACAAAACCTAGCTCGCTAACTCGGCCCAACCTAATTAAGCGAATTAAGCGAATTAAGCCCATCTTATTTATTCCTCCCCATTTTGTCTTCTCTTCTTTTCTTTTTTTAATTTTCTATTTTTTCTTCTGCAACTCTTTCTCTTGCTACCCACTACACTTGGCATCCTATTCCCACAACTTCATAGTAGGGGTGACTAGTTCCAAGTACCATATAGGTTCCATCTAGGACCTAAACCCATATTTAAGAACAAATTCCTTATTTTTTGGAATTTGAAACCTATCCTATTGCAAGTTCTAAATTCTATCCAGGTTCCATATATATCATTAATTGAATGATTGTGGCAAATCATTACTTTTGATAACGATTACTTACTACTACAATCCTCTTATCACAACTTATATCTAGACACATGAGAAATATGAAATATTAATAAAGTAAAAGTTTCATTCATAAAATGGAAGCTCAAACTAGTGATTTAAGATTATATAACTCATCATCGAATGCCATGGAATATTGTAGGATCATGCGAAATCATAAATCTAGAAAAACACAAAAAAAAATTTGTTTCAAGTTTCAGGTTCTAGATTATAGGTTCCACCTATCCAAAACTCGGAACCTATACATCAAAACATGTTATCTAATTTTTAAAACTTGGAACCTATCTTACATACTCTAGAACTTGAAGCCAAACGGGTTCTCACTAGTCCACTTCTAGGTTCTGGGTTTTATCCTAGTACTATGGTCACCCCCACTTCATATGGTTCGGGCCAACCAAAAACAACTTCAAACAATTCAAAATGAATGCATATGTTTAAAACTCGCTTATCATTAAGCTTCCATTATTGATTTCCTCTAGTCATCAGATTGCTATTATTGGTCACAAAGCATGAAACACAAGACAAAGTAAAGGATTGTAGTGGTGGGAGCAATGAAATGACCAAATAATTGTCTTCGTAAGGCCAAACACCATAGGTACATGACAATAGAATGTAACATGTGCAGATGACTCAATTTTAGTGAGGACATGAAGATTAGATCTTATGAGGGCACATCGAGTGGGTGGCATGCAATACTGAAGTAGGGGTTCCCAACTCAACCAAGACTCAAACTTGGGCCTAGATCCTCAACAAACAATCAACAACAAACAACAACCTAGCTAAGGACCTAAAGTGGCCAAAGTTCATATGTGCCAGATGGCTGTAGACCTTGGCATGGCGTCCTAAAACAAGAAAAAAAATCATTGCAAAAACAAAGGTTTATGTGCTCAAGCTTCAAGACATCGTCCAAGAGGGGCCATCGGGCTGAGCTCGCACATGACTAAGGTGTCAATTAAGTGTCACGGGTCGATCGATTCCAAATGATCACACACTCGTGCTACCTTAGGATTTTTTATCCCAAGTCGGCCTCACACACATACGCTCGAACATGAGGGTCATATGAACACAGGGGCAAGTGTATTGCTTATGAACGAGCTCAATACAATGAGAGGGAGGTCTCCTATTTATACAAGTTCTAGTCTAATCTCATCTGTTGATCCTCCCTCCGATCCAATGGTTGTGTTTGAATGTATGCCATCATTACAAGTCTGTACATTAGGCCACTCAATGGCTCTAGGCCTTGGGAAAACCCATGGGGCATGTGTCAAAAGCAAGAGCAGGGCCACTAGACATGTGCAGGTGGGTGGTCACGGGTTGCGCATGGGCCAGCCGAGCATTGATCATAGATCGTACACAGGTCAATCATGGGCAACTCATGGGCTAGCCCTTATATGGGACATGGCCTTATCGTAGATAGTCTTGGATTATGCTCATCTGTGGGCCATGTCAATCTCCCCCACCTCATCAAACGACGCCCTCATCGCGTCTGTGGCATGGAAGGTATTAATGTGTTTCTTGAACTGCCCTAGAGCCTCAAACGATTGCTAACTCGCTTCACTTTCGGGAAGGCCTTTCCATCGAATGAGGTATTCCTTCTTTGGCGCACAATACTTCTTCTGTATGATGTGGTCTGCCATGATGCATTCGACGTCTTGATCATAGGAGGTTTTCGCTCCAAGAGGCGCCTGTTGTTATTCACCTCGATTTGGATCATCCTCGATTTGGATCATCCTCGTCTTGATCAAAGGTTTCAATATGCTCACATGGAACATGGGGTGTATCTTTAGTTTGGCTAGCAACTCTAGTTTGTATGCAACCTTCTTGATCTGCTGCAATATTAGGAAGGGGCTTCATAGTGACGGATCAATCCCTTATGCACGTTACGATACTGAAGAACCAAGTGTAGCTTGGCCAACACTAAGTCCTCGACTTGAAATTCTACATGTCGTCGCTTCTTGTTAGCCCATTTCTTTGTGTGTTTAGTGGCCCTACGTAGGCATGTCCATGCCAAGTCTGCATGTTCGTTCCATTCTTTGGTAAACTTGTATGCGGAGGGGCTGATTCCTCAATATTCCAAGGCAATGGTGCTTGGTGTAAACGGCTGCTGCCTGTCACGATTTTGAACGGGCTTTAGTTCATGGACTCATTTTGCTGTAAGTTGTATGAGAATTGGGCCACATTGATCAGCTACGCTCAGTTTACTTTCGTGTTGCTCACGTAGTGCTAAAGGTAGATTTCTAGGAGCGCATTCGCCCTTTCTATCTAACCATCGGTTTGAGGACGAAGGCTTGTGGAAAAGTTTAGGTTCGACCCCAACAGCTTGAAGAGCTAGCTCCAGAATTGCCCGGTGAACCGAGGATCACAATCACTCACAATCGTGCATGATACGCCCTAGGACTTCACGATGTGTTTGAGGAATAGCTTAGCTGCTTCCTCGACTGGACAATCCTTGGTGGCTAGCATGAACATCATGTACTTGAAGAAACAAACCACAATGACCATGAGGATTCGACATCCTTGGGACTTTGGCAGGTTCACGATAAAGTCCATGGAGATGCCTTCCCATGGATGTTCTAGGATAGGCAACTGTTCAAGGAGCCCCACCGGTGATCGTTGCTTTATCTTGTCTTGTTGGCACACAAGACTTGTTCATACGTAGGCTTCAATGTTGTCCCACATGTGTGGCCAATAGTATTGATTCCCGATGAGTGCCATGGTGTGGTGGATTCTCGGATGACCTACCCATTTAGAATCACAGCACTCATGCAAGACTTCCTTTCTGAGTTTCCCATGGAGCAGCACTTAAAGTCGCCGTCCCTTGGTGTAGAGGAAGCCATCCTTGCACTAAAATCGCATTGTCTTGCCCTCTCGCGTGTACCGAAAGAGGGCTTAGGCCGTTTGATTGTGCTTGAGTCCCCCATTGATACAATTGATCCATGGGTAATTAGGCCGACTCATCATGCTGGCCAGCTCCAACTTAAGGCTCAAAGCATCAACCACAGAATTAGACTTTTTAGGCGTATATTTGAACACATAACCAAACTCGGTCAGGAAGTCTTGCCACCAAGCTTGCTTTGGGCTAAGCTTCTTCTATGTTTGGAAGTAGCTCATGGCCACTTATCGATCCTCATAATGAACTGGGATCCCAAGAGGTAGTGCCTTCACATACGAAGGCAATGTACTACTGCGATCATCTACTTCTCTTGGACTGGGTATTATCACTCGGTATCATTCAATTTTTTTATACTTGAAGGAAACCAAGAAAGACACCACCAATAGCAAAATCAAAGGCATCGGTTTCTATCTGATATGGCAGTCAGGCAAGACAAGCACTAGCTTTTTGGTCATGGCCCACTTCAACCGATCGAACGCCTCTTGACACTGATCTGTTCACTCCCACAGCCTTTATTTCTTTAACATGTCCGTGAGTGGCACAGTGAGGCTTGAATATCCTCAGATGAAGCACCAATAATAGTTTGTGAGACCAAGGAAGGATCTCAGTTTTGTCACATTGGTCAGTGGCTCCCATTCAATGATGGCACGAATCTTGGTCGCATCCATCTACACTCGTCCGCCCTCGACAATGTACCCAAGGAAAGGGACTTCATTTTGCGCGAAAGCACATTACTCACACTTCATGTATAAGTCATTCTCCCAAAGGACCTAGAAAACTTGTCTCAAGTGCTCGATATGCTCCTTGAGCGTCTGACTATATATAACAATGTCATCAAGGTAAACCATAATGAACCGATCGAGAAATAGAAGTAATACCTTGTTCATGAGAGTGCAGAATGTGGCCAGCGCATTTTTCAAGCCAAAAGGCATGAAGAGGAACTCGCACTATCCGTAACAAGTCACACACGCGGTTTTCGGCTCATCCCCTTTGGTAATTCGAACTTGATATTATCCCAATCGAGGATCAAGCTTGGAGAACCATTAGGCTTCCCTGACTTGATCGAACAAGTTTGCAATGAGGGCATCGGATACTTGTTCTTGACAGTACGCTTGTTCAGTGCTTAGTAGTCTATGCACGTGTGGAGGGATCCATTGTGCTTCTTTTGGAATAAGATCAGGGCACCAAATGGAGCCTTGGACGGTTGAATGTATCCCACGTCAAGCAACTCCCACGTCAAGCAACTCTTTGAGTTGTTTCCGCAATTTGTCCAACTCTAGCGAGGCCATGCGATAAGGTGCCATGACCGGCGGTGGAGCATCAAGTACAAGCTCAATCTGATGATTCACTTCTCTCCAAGGGGGTAGTTTCTTGGATAGCTCAGGCGGCATCACATCTTGGAAGGTGTCAAAGACTTGGGTCACCTCCTCTGGTTCCCCACTTTCTTTCATGCCCTCTTCCTTCGACGCTGCCGAGAATGTCACCTCACCCTTCCTTAATCCCTTTGTCAGTTGCATGGCTGATAGCATCTTCCTATCGTGTCCCAACTCGCGGTAAATCAAGACCATGCATTGGCACCGCTTATCAAGGATGCAATGCAATCTGCGAAGGGCTTAACGCCTGCATTAATACTGTTGAGGAATCCTAAACCAAGCACGAAATCATGGTCGTCAAGGGGATTATCTCAATATTTTCCTTGCTAGTCCATGGACCAAGGTAGAGCTCCACGTCCCTAGCCACGCCACTAGTCAAGACTTCCTTGGAGTTCACCATTTTGAGCCAACCAGCTTTTCCTTTCTCGACCAAAAGATTCAGCTTCTTTGTAGCCTCTTGAGATATGAAAAGGTCGGATGCCCCGATATCCACGAGTGCACTCGTTGTGGTACCACCGATCTTTATATCCACGAAAATAATCCATTTGGGTTTCTTAGCTTTCTTGGTCTTGATTGACCCAAGGATACGCAATGATCCCAACTGTGCCTCTTCTCACTGTTCATCCTCCTTACATAAGGTTGCCAACTTTCTTCTTTTTGGACAATCTCAGGCCATGTGTGGCCCATCACTAAAGAAGCACTTGTAGGTGCGTACCTTGCGATGATATCCCTTATTGCTCGACTCTGATTGAGTCTTAGGAGAGGCCGATGGTGGTTTACCTCTATTCGAACGGTTGTACTAGCTCCTATCTCCCCCACCATTGATTGGCATTTTCTCTCAGAGGAGAGTCTAGATTAGCCGAGGATGGTAGCTTGTACTCCACAAGGGACTCGGCCATGAAGGTAGCCATTGCAAAATCCACCACATGACACCGTTTGAGTTCTTGTTTGACCCATGGTTTGAGTCCGCTCATAAATTAATGATATGCCTCTGTCTCGATCATGGACGGGATTTAGAGTAAAAGATTTGAGAACCGCTTCATGTACTTGCAAACTTTGCCTTTCTACTCTAAGTGCTTGAGTTCCCCACAAGCTTCCTCCTCTACCTAAATGGGGTAGTAGGTTTGCCGAAATTCCTCCACAAACTTGGTCTAGGTCATGATAGGGTCGTCACTCTTATCATCTGACTTTCGACGCTACCACAACAACGCGTCCTCAACTAAATACATTGCTGTGGCATTTAAGCAAATCATGTTGTCGGTCATTCCCATAGTTTGGAAGCATCATTCCATATACCATAGGAAGTTATCCACGTTCTTTGTCACCCGTGAGCCCTTGAATTCTTTTGGCTTGGGTGCGTCGGGACGTGGTTGCATGGTGACCACCCCGTTCACGCGCCCCACTTCAACCTCGGCGAGCTTCCCTTTGAGCTCGACGATTTCCACCGGCATGGCTATCATATTGGCTTCCCAAGTCTCATCCTGTTGCCTCAACTCGTGGATCAGGGACCCTAGTAACTCGCCTTGGAGCTCTCCCATGCTAGCTTTAAGCTCTTGCATCTCAGCCTAGAGCTCCTCCTTTCCAACTTCCACTCCTTTGATGGTCTGGCACAAGTCTTGGACCTACCCATGGACGTCCAAGACGGTCTCCTCCATGACCGTCATTCGATGTTCCAAGTTGCCCATTTCATCCCTCAAACTCGAGGCACCTTGGGTTTTCTTCGACTTGGCAGGAGCCTTCTCGTTGGTCCTACTATGGTCCTCACAATCCTCGACCTAAGCGATTGCAACATTGGGACGCTGATCAGCCATCGCACTTGGAAAGAAGGCTCTAATACCACTTGTCACGGGTCAGTAGATTCTAAACAATTACACACCCGTGCGACCTTAAGATTTTTTATCTCAAGTCAACCTCACACACACACGCTCGAACACAAGGGTTGTATGAACAAACTGGCAAGTGCATTGCTTATGAACGAGTTGAATACAATGAGGGGGAGGGTCCCCTGTTTATACAAGTTCGAGTCTAATCTCATCCATTGATCCTTCCTCTAATCCAATGGTTGTGTTTGAATGTATGTTATCATTACAAGTCTGTACATTAGGCCATTCAATGGCTAAGCCTTGGAAAAGTCCATGGGGCCCATGTCAGAAGTAAGGGCATGGTCACCAGACATATGCAGGTGGATAGTCACAGGTTGCGCATGGGCCGACCGAGCATTGACCATAGGTCGATCATGGGCAACTCATGGGCTAGCCCTTGTATGGGACACAGCTCTATCGCGAACGGTCTTGGATCATGCTCATTCGTGGGTTGTGTCACAAGGCTCCCTCTCGCTCCCCGTTCAATCTTAGCTCTCCTTCTCTCAGTCTCTATCTCTCTTGGCTCTTCTCTCAATGGCTTATATTTTCCTCTCCTCATCCCCACTCCCTCTCTTGCTTGTAAAGCCGACTGGCGCACATGTCTTTTGCCACCATTAGATTGTCGACCAACCTAATTCTTAGCCCAAAGATCACACTCCCAACTCCCCGCTCCTCCTCTACATCCTGTCTCTTTGTCTCATACGTCATTGCTTTTTCAGCAAACATGAGAGGCATGAGGGAGAGAAGATGCAAGGGCTGGGCCAAGGAAAGAATGAGTGAAGGAGGTTGGGCCCAAGAAAAAAGAAGATAAAAGCTAAAAGAGGAGGAGGCCGGGCAAGGAAGGAAAAAAGAGAGAAAGAAGGGGTCGGGTCAAGACTGTTTCATTTTCCTTTTTTTTCCTATTATTCTAAGAAGTTCTATTACTATTTGCTAGTCACCCAACTATCTATTTTTGCTATTTTTTTTTTCACGATTTACCTATTCCACAAAATATGCTATCAACACTATAAAATTGGAGCTAGACTTAAAGTTGGGGGTTTTTTATGAGAAAAATGTTTAGAGTAGAATTGAGACTAGATCTAAAATTGAAGGTTTTTAATGGGAAAGAAAAATTTATGGTAGAATTGGAACAACACATAAAATTTGAGGTATTTTATCGATAAAGGTAGAATTGGGATACGAGGTAAAATTAGAGTTTTTTTTTTTATTATTATTAGGCCTATTTTAAATTTTGTATCTCATATGGACAAATTTATCCTCAAAAGCCAAAATCTCCATGAAGACTCCTGAAAAATAGAAAAGGGCAACTATCATTGAAATATGGGAAGTAACAAAGAAAAAAACTAGACTTATCTTTTTTGTTTGTAATATTTCCTAAAGCTAAAGCTGACTCTACTTTTCCTTTTGCTTCTAACTCTTTCCACTTTTATTAGATTTTTGTTTTCTTTTTTTCTTTCTTTAGTTGGTTATTCAATCCTTCATAAAGGTTTCAAAAAGCTCAAGGGTCATCGCTTTCTATTGAATGTTTAACTTTTTTAGAATGTTGAGGTAAACAAATGAACTTGATAAATAGAAATAATATTATGAAGTTATTAGCATAAAAAACAAATTTCTCTTCCCATGCGCCTAAGGAAAATCTTGTTTGTTTTTTTGGCTCAATTAGGCTGCGTTTGGTAACGTTTCTGTTCTTTTTTTGTTCCAGAAAAAAAAAAAGTGTTTCTTCGTTCCGGGAACACTTTTTGAACAAAATATGCGTTTGGTAAATTTGTTCCGGGAATAAAAAATAAACAGAAACACGTTTGGTAAATTTTTGTTCTTTTTTTATTTTTTTTAATTTTTTTATATTTTTATTTTTCATTTTTTCCTTTATTTTTTACTTTTTTCTTTCGGCCGGTCGCCGGCCTCCGGCGACCGGCGACGGGCTTCGGCGGGCCTCGCCCAACGACGGCGAGGCTCGGCCCGGCGAGGCTCGCCGTCGTTAGGGCGAGGCTCGGCTCGCCTTGGCTGGGCGAGCTCGGCCTCGCCGGCGGGCGAGCTCGAGCCTCGCCGGATCTGGCGAGCTCGGGCTCGCCCGCCCGCATCCGGCGAGGCTCGAGCTCGCCCGCGCCCCGCCGAGCCTCACCGGGGGCCGGCGACGCTCCGGCGAGGTCGCCGACCCTCGACGGCGTCGCCGGCCCTCGACGGCCGGCCATGGCCTCGGCCGGTCCGGCCAAAGAGAAAGAAGAAGAAAAGAGGAAGAGAAGAGGAGAGAGAGAAGGAGAAACAAAAAAAACAAAAAATTGTTTCTTGAGAATTGTTTTCGGAACGAGAAACAATAAAAAGTTGTTTGCGTTTCTACTTTTTTTTTTGTTTCGTGAACAAAAAAAAAAAAAAAGAACAAACGCAACCAAACGCGTTTCTGTTTTTTTTTGTTCCCTGGAACAAAAAAACAGAAAAAGTGTTTATAAACACTTTCCAGAAGTGTTACCATGCAGGGCCTTAGAATCTGAATGTGATGATCCTGATCCTTTGAAATTAGCACCATCGAGCATTTTCATCTTCCACACTTCATGTAGTAGTTAAGGATGGGTTTAAAAAGAGTACTTTATAAAACCCAACCCTCTTCCACGTTTTGTCCTAGAGAGAGGACATCCTACTTTCTAGTTTCTCGAATGCATGCCATTGCCATTCCTTCCGACTTTTCAATTATTCGGCATATTGAAACTGAGATTCTACATATAGTAATAACATAAATATGTATGACCTAATTTATAGATTTTAGATTGTATGCATATTTATATATAATATTCGTGTGATGTGAAGGTCTTAGGTATTTTGAGTCATTAAAAGTTAAAAATTTATGAGTCATAATTTATTTATTTTTTTACGTAAAAAACAAGTAAAATTTGTTCTACAAACACCATATGAGTAAGCTAGAACTCCAGCAAAGATATGAAGGAAATTCCACAAATAAAGATGTTAATGCTTTTTGGAATTTGATTTTGGGTGGCACTATTTTCCACCCTCTAAATAACTAAATCCACCCCCATTTATACTAAAAAGATAAAACTACCCTCATTTTTTCAATTGTAATTTAATGTGATGGCCTCACTCTTTTGTTTTCTATCTTTTTCTTAATCAATTTAGCAAGTTACCATAATTACTCACATATTTTGTTTTGGCTCGCCTTATTTTCACTCATCTATTGGCTTCCAACACCTCCTATCACATTATATTGACTACATTAACCCTTACGAGTTCCACCATTAATTTAAGATTATTTCTTACTATTCTCATCCTTATTATTGACTCCTCACACTCTCCTTTCACATTGAATTAACTACATTATCCCATACAGAGTCCCACCCTTAATTTAATATTATTTATTATCTTTTGTTCTTCTTCTTTTTAATTTTACTAAAAGACTTACCCATATCACTTTCAAACAACTTTTTTCACCTAACCTGATTCTTTTACAACTGTTATATCTCAAGGTTTTGTTCATGTTTGTCTTCTTCATAACTTACTCTCCATTATTATAATATGAGTATATTGGAGTAAATAAACGTTTTATATGCAAATTTTTTATTTTATTTAGGTAGATTATCCTAGTGATAGTGAATTTTTCGACTTAGAATTTTGGTACAAAATTTACAAGAATTTTTACTCAAATATTGAATATTGTGGTTGTTGTATGTATTATACACAATTTAGTCAATCCTCTTACTCGTGATTAAATCACTTTTTGAATAATTGTTTCTTAATATAGAAAAAGAAATATAAAAATCATTAACAAAATAATTATGCTTATGCCCAAAAATAAATAACTAGGTAGTTATCTATAAAATAAGCTATTATTTAAAAAGAGGTGCACCAATTTTATTCCAAATTGAGAACGAAAAGGAAAAAACCAAAAAAAAAAAAAAGAAAAAAAGAAATGAAGGTAAATATTTGTCTTACATTAAGAGCGGGCCCCACATTTAGTAGTAATAAATATTATTTTAGATGGGCATGAGTAGTTTGTCTCTAGTGAAAAGGAAACAAATGATAAAAAGAAAAAATAAATGTAAGATATAATCTTGAATCTAGAGTGAGATCTACATGGGTTAATGTAACCAATTCAATGTCAAAAATGGTGTTAGGAGCCAAGAAGGGGGTGGAAATAGCACCATTCTTGATTTTTTACACTTATTATTATGGTAAGTTATTTTGGATTAATTTGAGGGGGCCTTATGCGAATTAGAAATGTGATGCTTCGCTAGAGAAAGGGATCTAGAAATATTCATATCATAGGTCAACATCATCAACAACAACAGATTATTCGAGATTAACATTTTCCATACACGTTTCCCTGCATAATACATCATAGTCCGAGTGAGCGCAATTTCTTTTCTTATACTGTTGAGATATGCTTACGTGAAATGCAGGCTATATAACTAGATTGAATAATTGTTTGGTTTTTGCTGAATGCCTATTGGATTGGAGGTTATTTATTGTGGTGGAAAGAAATGGCTGCTCTAAATTTTACAGTGGTTAACTAATTTTTTAGATTTCGTTGTCTAATTTGTTGTTACACGAATGGCTTTAGCTCGAGGAGGGCTCTAAATGTAACACGTGAAAGGAAAGCTTGGTAAAATTGAGTAGATAAAAAGAAGGATACTCATATCTTAGAAGTTGACATTATAATGGATCTTATTCTTGTATCTATATGTTTGTTTTTAAACTCAACAATTATCTCCACCAGGTCCCCCGAACAACAAGGCATAGCCCATGTAATTATTGAGAGAGTCTGTGGTAGCGCCATAGCATTCTAGCGAAGTCGATTGAGGTTCTCCTTCCCAATCCTCGGGCTCTTTCCAAGTTTGCGACCTATCCATGTATTGAATTTGTCTGAAGACGCATGCATGCGTGTATGACTTGTCTGGAAAGTGTCCGCTTCCCATCGGTGGGAAAGGCATGCCGTTGGACGTGTGCGTCACTCCTGCAAACCGCACTTTGGCGCCAGACATCAACTCAGGGAGCAAGTTAGCTGGCCAATAACCCACTTTTACATCGACGTTATCCCTTTGGACTGACAACCACCAATCTTTTGTGTTCCCATCCTGCAGTGAAGTCAAAATGGCCATTAGAGAACTTTTTGTATGTTATCAAAGCACGATGTTTCGGTTGTTGGCAGGTAAAAATCAATCCACACACAATGCGATTTCCAACTTAAGTTCACTAGCGTGCTCAAAAGAGGGGTAGGTAACCCCATTTTTCCGTAACTATTTCTTGTTTTCACAAACAAGTTTGTAAAATAACATGTTCACGTGAAAATTGTTTCAAAATCCTTGAAAGTGCAACAAAATCACCTTTTTCCCCAACTCATGTCCGTTGCTGATGCATCTTTCATACCATGTAGATTTTTTTTTTTTATTTCATTATTACAGAGGTCTAAAGGAAATAGTTAATTACCTGATAAATTGCGAGATGTATCTCGACTTGTGGTCCGTCATATTCAGAAGATTTTGGGAGAACTTGTCCGAGAGTAATGGATTTATCAACTTGCACAAAACCTGGACACCGCAAATCAAAGCATACCTCTCCATTCACCTGTTCTTTGAACATATATTAGAATGATTGTCCATTTAGGACTAGTTTCATTTTGCTATTTGAGTAATAGATTTTGCATTGGTTGGCCAATCATCACACATCACCACCCATGCCTAATATCATTATCATTTATGCAAATGAGATAATCTTAAGAGTAATCGGACCGTCATCAAGCGCCAAATTCAATATTTTTTTTTTCAAAAGCTGCATTCCAATGAATTAACATTTTTTGGGTAGAAATTGATAGTTATTATGCAGAATTTGATGAAATACATAATTCATATGCAAGTCACTCTACCAAATTACTATCAAATGTGCAATAGACAGGAAATAGAATTTCATTAGGAAATCAAATGCAAACCCAAAAAAAAAAAAAAAAAAAAAAAAAAAAAAAAAAAAAAAAACCTTGAAGGGGCCATCCATGAAATTTCCCTCATATACAAGTAGTTTTCAGTAAAACTTGAAGCAAGTTAGAACTTACATGCCATTTAATAAATAAGTGACTCCGTCATTGTATAGATCTGGATCCACCTATCATGACAAAAATCCATTTAAATCCAATATTCTATAGCAAGAAACAATAAGAACTATGCCAAATATGGAAAAATAATGCACCATAGATCAAATGAAATTTTAATCTCACTGTGAATATATTCTTTTATATTCTTTAATCATATTCAAAAAGGAAAATAAAGATATTAATGAATTGATATATCGGGAAAACATACCCTCCATCCAGCTGCTATCGTGTTATTTAGGTTTCTGATGTCACTGACGACCCAAATCTGAGCTGAACTAAATTGTCCCTTTTTGCACTTTGGAATGTAATTATTAATGAATGCTTTTCCTCCATTGTAGAGAGTATCCGGGTTGTCTGCCAACTCCAGAAAAGCATACTTGGAAAATTGAGAATGACATCATCAGTAAATATAATTTTTTTGGTCAATTACCAAATGACATACGAAATTCACTATAATACGACACGTTAGATTTTTAATAATAAGTCATACAATTACAAGAGAGCTAAAGATATGTCAAAGGTCATTGAAACCAGTTAAGTTGAATGTAAAAATACGTGAAATTAATTGTACAATACAAGAGACGACAATTCATTATGAATTTAATTACATCATCAAGGGAAGAACTTACATGATAACTGGGATTAGGAGACGAAGGATGATATATCTGTTGGCGTGTCTGCTCAAGAAAATTGGCCCTCATCCGATCTTCCTTTGTCGTTCTAAGAATTGGAATGGTTCCACCATGACAGCCATTCAAAGCATGTGATCTTTCAAGGTGGCTAACGTGAGCTTCATGTCTGTGCTTTGTTGCATTGAGCGAAAAGCTAGGCTTTTGCTATTCACAATTTATTTTTCATGCAACAATCAGGGATCGAACCAAATACTAATGAAATAGTAGCAGAATTTCATGGGAAATTGCACCAGTCGGTAAGCAGACGTTGTCTCCACTCTCGACTGGAGGAGGAAGAGCTAGCGGAAGCAGCTTTCTACATATGTGTATGATAGAATAGAATAGGAACAATTGTGCAATTATCCCAACAATTTCACCACTAAATTAATGCCTTAAGTTTATGTTCTTTCAGTAAAGGGTGGTCAAACGCTGGTTGTTTATATATGTCGATACAATCAATGATCTCTCCATAGATTGTCTGGAGTATTTATGAACAACAAAGGTTAGTACATTGATACAGGTGACAAAGAAACTCATACGTAATGGTATATGTACAAACACCAAGACAACATTTAAAATCAATCAAATTACCTTGAAGGTCTTAATTGGCCGCCTCTCTTGCTCCGTATCTTGTTCTTCAGCATTGGAACTCACAAGAAGGGCAAACCATACAACCGCAAGCAAGGAAATTTTTCTCAACCCCATTATCTGAATCTTTGTGTGATATGGTTTGCCAAAGGGCTCTTCATACGTCACAATTTGTATTTTGGAATGGAGAAAGAATGTTCTGGATTAAGGAGGTAGGTCATCTCTCTTCACTTTCATGAAAAGTGATTGGATTATTTTAGCTACGGCATTACTTAGTTTGTAGTTATTCTTATCTGATTTCTTTCCATTTCCGAAAATCTCATTTTCTCTTAGAAGAAAAAAATCACGCAAAAAACAATTAGGTGATTCTCATTACCAAATTATTAGACGATCTTTGAAATTTCTTATAGATCGGTTACTCATTTAAGACCGGATATTCAGATATTCAAAAGATGTATGAATTGTCCGTCATGTGTTGATTCTATCGCACTATTTAATCTAAAATCGCTATGTAATCGAGACCAATGGAAAGGCATACATTCTTGTCTGGGAAAAAATCGGAAAATAAAAGGGTAAAATGTTTTTTTAATCAATTTCACATGAGATTCCATTTTTTTTGGATAGCTTGTGGTTAATTGATTGAGTGTTTGAACCTAAAAGTGACTAGGTCATCAATACGTGATTAAAGCTACGAGTGTTGTTGGACACTGACCAATCGGTATCAATGCTAGTGTCTATCGATAATTGTCACTATCCTGTTGGTGAGATACAATGATGAATAAGGAATGATAATTGATAAGAGTACCGATTGATAAAGATCAATGAGCTATCAAAGTATTGAGACAAAAACACATCAAGATATTATTGCAAGTTTAAGACCAATAGAGAATGAAGTAACTATGATCATGTTACAGTTGCATATTATAAAAACAACCACTTGGAAACAAGATTTTGGTGTCATGGGAACAAGATTTTCATAATGGAAGAACATGGCACAAGATTTTGGACTCCCAAATTGTTGAAAGCGGAATTTTTGTCGACCATTCAGGCGTCCATCCTTTTTTGCAAAAATAATAAAAAGAACAAATAAATAACCATGAAAATGACAAAAGAAAAATATATATAGCAATAATAATAATAATAATAATAATAATAATAATAATAATAATAATAATAATAATAATAATAATAATAATCACAGCAAAATTAGGTGGACCTGCGTCCTAGCCCATGTTTCTTTAAGCCAAATTCTCGGCTCATTCCACGCCCAGCCCATTCCTTTCTTTTGATCTAGCCTATCAGTTCCTTTTTAGGCCCAAATTTGTTGCTGATTCCTCAGCCCATTTCCTTCAATTTTTTTTCCTTCGTAGCCCACCTGAACTTTAAAAATAAAAAATAAAAAAAGCCCAGCCCCCCGTACGTCATGTATAGATTGAATAAACTTACTTCAGAAACTCACAAACAAAGATGCAGACCATATGTTTGATGATTTGTCCGTAAGAAATCCAGAATCCGACTACATGAAAGCAGTATCTAGCAAAGGTCTAGCACGGCATAGCTTCGTGTTCATGTTATCTATGGTTGAACCGAGTACTTGCTCTGTGTTCATGTTGTATGTTATGGCATATTTCTCAATGTTCATTGATGGCTGGAGACAAACTCTTAGAGCTGAAAGCATCATTCCTTTTCTGGCTATGGATTTAAGACAAAGTCGCATCATGTTAGCTTCCTATTTCCCTCTCTGTGCTGTTTGCATGAATGTTCACTGTATTACTTGAGAAACCTTAGTTGATGTTGATGTTTTGGCTGGAAATCAATGGCCGCTCTAGTATGAGTTGTCTTGGTCATCGCCGGTAATAGACCAGCAGCAGCCGATATAGTGGTCCGGCGTCAGTCGGAGTAAATGGTGAGAGGAGGGGTGATGGTTTGGTGGTGGCCGGACCGTTGGCTGAAGCTTGTCGGAAATAAAGGTGGTTCGAGTGAAGTTGAAAGGGAAGGGAATGTGAAGAAGAAGGCTTTGGGACGAAGACCCATGCTAGAGACTGAAAAAAAAAGAAATTAAAAAAAATGTAAAAAATTAGAAAATATTAAAAGAAAATCCGAATATAATGAGGTCGGGTCAAGTTTGAATGGGAGGCTGACTGGATCAAAATGTTCAATGAGATGGACTAGGGTGTTAGGCGATCAATTCACTAGGCCAGGTGTGAGAATTAGGGAAAATTGTCAAAAAAAAAAAAAATCTTAAATCTATTACATTTTTATCAATTTAATCTTAAAATCTTTTCATTTTGTCAATTCATTTCTAAATTTTTTCACCTCTTAACAATTGAGTCCATCTGATCAATTTTTGTCCAAATTTGCTAACATGAATGCCGGTGGTGCTTACGTGCACGGCCGACACTGACATGAACAAATTTTAATAATATTTTAATATATTTTGAATTTTTTATTTTTCTAATTTTTATTTTTATTTTTTCTTCTTTCTTTTCTTTTTGGTCTTCTTCTATCTTTTTCAGGTGGGTAGCCTTCGGCCACCGGCCATGGCAAGGTGGTCTAGCCTTGCCCACCACAAGCAAGGCCCGATTGGGCTAGGGCAAGCCTGGGCGAGGGGTGGGGTGCCCTTGCATGGGTAAGGGCTGGCCAGGCGAGACTCGGGAAGGATCGACCCCGTCCACGCTAGATCTAGCAAAGCTAATCCTCGCCCAAGCTAGGGTGACCTCGCTGGGTGAAGGCAACAATGAGCTCTATAAAAAATGAGCCCCCCTCAAAATTAGAGGGAAACGTCTATTTATACCATTTCCAAATCGGTTGATCTTAGCTGTTAGTTCGATCCATGGTCGAAATCTTAATCTAATGGGCAAAATTTTACTTCAAAGGTTTAATTATGATCTAAAGATGTCAGTAATCGATCTAATATGTTTGATTCACGAAAATTAGAGTCGAAATCAAGAATTACGTTAAAACATCTAATTAGGGGTCAAAATAAATTTTTGCTAAATCCAAGGACGAATCTTAAAAATTATGGGAAATTGAGGAGGTTGCAAAAGTGAAATTGACATAATGAGAATCTCAAAACTAGTTAGTGGAGGTATAGAACCAGCTAACAAGAGGTCGAACCAACCTACCTCTCCGGCGATTGGTTGAACTAGTCAGACCGGTTCACACCGGTTTGACCTGTTCTTGATCGGTTCTAGTTGATTCACTCACTTTTGATCCTTGTGGGTTCAAAATTTATGCAATTTAGTCCTCTTAAGGAATAAATTTTTTCTCTTCTTTCATCATGTGTTTTATGTTGTTTGAATATTCTACTTCCACGGGCAATACTACCATTACTATTTACAACTATTGTAAGTTCTTTTTCACATGAATTTGAACACTGCATCCCCACCTCCACAAAAGAATATTTGCGTTAAAAGTGTGCAGGATTGGCTTTCTCATGTCGCTCGAAACTTAAAAACAATGATTACTTTGGATATTTTTCTGGATCCTTAAATAAAATGAAAGAAGAGCTGCAGTGTGTATCTGCTTATTTGGTATCACACATTCCTGATGGCATGCGTTGATTCGTTATTTATTTATTTTTTGTTACTCTATTTTTAGTCATTAATTGCTAACCTACTCTTGCAGCCCCTTCATAATGGAGTGCTTGAGGGAGTTCTACTCAGTTTATGATGGAATGGGGCTGAACTTTTGACGAGAGTGGCAGGAAATTTTTCAAGAAGTGGGAGAAGAGAAGTTGAGCTGTTGGAGTTGAAAGTGCAACCCTTCTTCGTCACCATATGAGTGACAAGTAAAATTTGTTCTACAAACACCATATGAGTAAACTAGAACTCCAGCAAAAAGATATGAAGGAAATTCCACAAATAAAGACGTAAATGCATTTTGGAATTTGATTTTGGGTGGCACTATTTTCCACCCTCTAAATAACTAAATCCACCCCCCCATTTATACTAAAAAGATAAAACAAAATGTTTCTCAGATACGCCTTCAACTCGAGACCCTTCTTACGGAGAAAGCTCGTTTGGCCATTTAGAATAAAACATATTCACGTGAGAACCGCTCCCTAAGGTAAATTGTTGAGTATCACTAGCTCACCATGCAAGATGCGGTTTATTTGGATGAGGGGATTGAAGAAGTCGCGGAAGTTTATCCCATCGGTTACCCTTCAGTTGCTAGCATGCTCTCACTTACCCCCAACAGCACCAAAATCACCAACCTCACCCCAACTGAGACACCTGTGCCCTCAAATCGCGAGATTTTCAATCTCCCGCCTGTGGAAGAAGAGGACCACGATGGCTTGGAGGAAGAAGTCATCGAGAAATTTGATGACTTGGTTACAAAGGAAGAAGGTGATGGAAGACCAACAACAGCTTCTGCCTAAGTTTTTGAGTCCCTATATTATTTACAAGATTTGTCGAATGTACGATTTGTCTTAATTCTTTTTCTCCTTTTTCTTCCATTGTGGTTTTTCATCTGGAAGGTAAAAGGGGGTGTCGGGAGTAGACCATATGCTTGCTTGCATTAAGTTATTCATTGGGTTTGTGACTATGTAATGCGTGCTGTTTGATTAAGTTATAATCAAATCCGTTTTAAACAGCTCGTTTAGGATGCTAACCATATGCTTCAACGTTTAACCTTGTTGCAACGATGTTGCCACATTTTTCTCCTGCAATCTATTCAAGCATGAAGTGATGTTCTAACCTCCCTTCCTATTTAATTCAATTCAAACCGAAACAGAAAGAGATCGTGACTTTACACTATTCAGGCAAGCCAAAGATGCTGTAGTCACCAAAGAAAATCTCGAATCACGAACAGCAGAAAGGAGACATCGAATTTCATTCTCAGGCGAGGTATTGATCGGTCCAAGGGACTTAGCAACACATGAGAATCAAGCATACCTCTGAACTACAAACTACAAACAAGTACTGCGAATTGATTAAATGAAATAGATATAAAGGATAGTGAAGCAACAAGAGAAAAGAATTTTTGGACCTCCAAAGGGAGAGCGCGGATGTGACTAGAGAGTTTCTGGCTCCGGTTGGACAGGGGCTGAACCGTGGACGACCGGACACGTGAGTGAAGCCCTCCATGAGCATTCGGGTGTCGAGAATTGGGAGCGAAGGCTCCGTCCACTGCTTCTCCGCCGTCTTTGAAGTCCAACCATTCCAACACCTTCTCGATTTCTAAATCCAACGACGACGCCTCCTCCTCCTCTTCTCCTTCTTCTCCTTCTTTAATTCCTTCGTTCATTATTTCTAATCTTGCTTCCGTTGATTCTTCTTCCACCAGTGAAAACATCAAGTTCCAAAAAGAAAAACTCTGTGAGACTGGTTACTGTGTGAAAAAGAGAGAGAGAGAGAGAGAGAGAGAGAGAGAGAGTTACCTGAATAGGGACGCGAGGAGGATGATCAACGGCAATGGACTCGAGAGACAGAGCTTTGCTGCGGAAGCGACCAGCTCAACTTTACTCAGGCCATGGAAGAGGCTGAGCTCGACGGAGCTTTGGCGGCTGAGCGACTAAACGGGCGGAGATTGGTGAATGAAGGAGAGCGGCGACCGACCGTCAACGGACCGGTTCAATTTCGATTCCTCAATCCCCGAAAAGAAGAGCCCGCTTTTAAAACCGGTTCTTTTCCCTTCTTAAGCAAGCTCTTATTTTTCCATTTCCCGAAGTGCTTACATCATTTTGTTTGGACCTCTAAGGAATCAATTCCAAACAATTTTTTATTATACATTCATAAATGCTAATCTATTTCGAATCAGATTAGCTTCATAGATATGTGATCCCGGGTAGCCCGAAGTGATTAAGCGCCGACATAAAGGTCTTTACGTTTGGAATCGTGTTGTACAATGATTTTATTAAAACTTCGCTTTAAATTAAAGGATTGTGGGGAGAGAAGCGTACGAGAAAGCCCCTACTCCTAACATGTGGAATTCTACCAATTGTTTATTTCGCTACTCTCTAGATAAAGAAGTTAAGGAAGCTTGAGATGCTAAGCATACAGGAGCTTGCTAAGAAGCTTCTAAGCTTTCCACACGCATCAACCTCCTACTCCAAATAAAAAGATGAAACTCCTTTAAAGTCTGATAGGACTTGAGTCCTAATGGATTAGGTAAGTCTAATAATTCATCCAGAAGAAAAATTCCAATTTTGTTAGGATTTTTTACTTGACTTGGGGATTTATGCAAATGGGTAATTTCACCAAAAGTCAACGAAAACTCTGGTACTTTGGCCACGAACGACTCATTTGATCCAACTGCCTGCATCATAAAAACATCATGCTGTTTATTTAACTTTTGTATACACGAGTAAGCCTTGCAGTTACCATGGACAACAAAACAAAGGCTGAGCCAGATCTTGAAACAACTCTGTTGCATAGCTTACCGATTAGATCTAGCATTACAACATCAAAGTTTAACATATTCACAACAGGATGACAATCACAAGTTATTAGATTTGATTGCACTTTTTAAAAATTTTAAGACTTAATTGCATTTTCATGATAAGTTTTAGGATTTCTAGTTTACTTATATCAAAAAATAAAAAAATAAACAAAGTAGATTCTAAACTCTTGTCTGTGTGAACACCATTTTGCCTTTCTTGGAAATTATGGCTGGCCATAAGACCTTGAAGCCTTTTAAAAGGCACCTCACGCAGCTTTCCAGAACATCAAGACCTTCAAGCCTTTTAGTCAAAATTGGCTAGAAAGATTACTTTGATAAATATCAAAAGATTTATGATTAAATTGATCAAATTGAATCATTTAGGACTGAATCGGCCACCATATAATATATTTAGAAATTTTTAGACAATTTTCTTCCAATCAAATCGAATATTACAATGGCAAAGTTCAACATCTTCACAATGGGATTACAATTATTTATAAAAATGAAAGGACAAGAATAATGAAGCTTATCCTCTTTGTCGGACTAAGAGCATGTTTGTGTACGCTTTAGCAAATAAAAAATTCACTGGAATTTGAAATATTATCCGAATATATATGAATTAACGTGTAAAAATTTGTATCTTGTGTTGTGTGTCACAAGTCTGTCGCAAGACGTGGATTAAGGAAAAAACAAAAGAGTAGAAGCCTATCTAAACATGTCTTAAACAAACATTCACAATAATCCCAAGTGAGTGAATCGAAATAGATAACCACAAGCATACCATACAACTTCATATTCTTACTCCATGGCTCCAATCCAATTGCTTCCAAAAATAACTCGTGAGATGCTTCGAGCAAATCTGTGAAAATGGGTTTTCCATCATTTAAATTCACCTAGAATTTCGCAGGTCAACCTAAATAGGTTCTATATAGAAAGATTAAAATAAATGAGTTTTAAATATGTTAGGTTATGAGCCCATTTACAAGTCAGTTAGTCTATTCTTCCTTTTACCCTTGAAACCTGCATTCCTGATTCTCTCGTCAGTCGTCTCTCCCCTCTCTCGATCTTCGCTCTTGTTCCCTGTCTGTTGCCCTTCGTCGAATCCCTAGAAGATTCAATCCTAGCCTTCGTTGAGAGACTGATTGGAGCCTCCCCATTCAGCTTCAAGCTCGGATCACTTTGGCCCTTGTGATCGTGTGTTTATTTTGCAGACCTCGGACAGGTCCCGGCGAGCGAGTCCACTGGGATGTCGGCGAAAGAGTCGTCAACAAACCGCGAGAGCCACTCCAACTCCTCTGCGTAGTCGCTCTGCACAGAGGAAAAGCTCCATGAGCGATTGCTCTGAACCGCAGCGCTAAACAAGCAAAAAGCAATCAGTTGAAATTGGAAAAACCGTCTCCAGAGTGAAGCGGCTCTGAGCAAAACGCTGAAACTAGAAATAATCCAAACAGACCCAAAATGTGATTAATCTAGATGAGATTCCGGCGAATTTGACTGAAACTATGAATGCGAAGCACAAGGTCAAGATTTCAATTTTCCTTTTACCAAGCGAAACGAGGAAATAGTTTGGTGCCGAAATCAAGCTTCTTCCGTTATGTAAGTGCAAAGACGACGTGATAAGCGGCTTTACAGCTGGTCGTGATCTTCAAAAAATTCTCCAAAAAACTAAAATCCACAGTAGCAAAGGAGAAAGTGGAGATTCAGCAAGTGAGCTTACAGGGACGCAGAGCTCGTGAGCGAAGTCGGTGGAGAAGGGAAGGAAGACGCCGGATGAGGGTATCTTAATTCTAAATAATCATTGCAAGAGGCGACATGCACCGCTGTATACGCCCATCAAACAGTTTACTCAGCTATAGTTAAGTCAAACTCAAATAATGATTCAGCAAAGAGACAGATTAAGCTTGCAATAGGCTTCGTTCCAACTTCAAAAAATTTTATGATTAAATTCTCAAAATTAATTCCACTCATGCCTCAGGCTGAGTACAGAAGATTTGACCCCGAGAGAGTGTGAAGAAGAAGAGTACAGAGACGAAGAAGATAACAGAGATGAAGAATAGAAAAGAAAGAACAGAGAGAAAATGCAAAGCTTCTGTATTCAACAATGATTGGAGAGAGATTACATCTGAGAGCCTAACTCACGTTTTCCTTTCAACTCTGTATTTATACTACAAGTTGACGAAGAACAACAAACTGACAAAAGAAACTAACAGAAACACTAACAGAAAGTATTCAGTTACAACTTAAAACTGAATATCTATTCTTTAATGAGCACATGTTGCTGCAGATCCCATCGTCTTCATTCCACTTGTCTCTATTCATAACAGTAGAGCTAAGCTTGTTATCTTCAATTTTGATTGAATTAGTAGTAGTGTTTGTCGACTTAGCATACTGCCTCACTTCATTTCCCCTGTTTCCATCATAACCCAATTCTTCAATAGCAGCAGCATGTATATTCAACCTATGTCCTTTAACATCCCCCGCAAATTAGGAAGGGGTAAAGAACCCATACCCAATTTGATTCGTATATCAAAATGTGCCAGATGTGACAGAGCTTTTGTAAAAATATCAGCAAGCTGACAATTGCTTGGAACATACCACACATTGAGAGATCCTAAGGAAACTTTCTCGTGTACAAAATGGAAATCAACTTCAATGTGTTTAGTGCGAGCATGTAAGATGGGATTGGCAGTAAGTGAAATGGCAGACTGATTATCACAAAATAGAAGAGTAGGAGAGGAAAGAGAGAGACCAATGTCACGAAGGACAAAGCTAATCCATGTAAGATCAGCAGTAGTAGATGCAAGAGCACGATATTCTGCTTCTGGAGAAGAGCGACTAACTATAGGTTGCTTCTTTGCTACCCAAGAAATGAGGTTAGAACCAAGATATGTGTAGAAACCAGTTGTGGATCTTCTAGTTTCAATGTAGCCAGCCCAATCAGCATCTGAGAAGCCATAAAGATTCATAGAACTTCGAGAATGAAGGAACACCCCAAGACGAACAATTCCTTTAACATAGCACATAACCCTCTTTAGCTTATGAAAATTTGCAACAGTGGGCTTCTGCATTTTCTGACATAACACGTTTGTGGCATATGCAATGTCAGGACGAGTTAATGTCAGATATTGAAGACCACCAACTAGACTCCCATATTCAAGAGGATTGGATAGCTGGTCTCTGTGACAGAGGAGTGGAAATTGGTTTACAATCAACCATGTGAGCTCGAGTAAGAAGATCAAGAGAATAATTGGTTTGACAGAGAAACAAAGCAGTAGAAGTACGCTTAGCTTCAATGCCAAGAAAATAGTGAAGGCAACCAAGATCTCTCATGTGAAACTGAAGACTAAGAGAATGAATTAGTTTAGAAAGTAACTGGTCTGAGCTACCAATTAAGACAATATCATCAACATAGAGTAATAGAAGTATTGTGTCTGGTCCATCATGAAGTATAAATAGTGATGGATCAGTCGTACTATAGAAAAATCCAGTTTCAAGTAGGAAATTACTGAATTTATCAAACCAGGCACGGGGTGCTTGTCGAAGGCCACAGAGAGATTTTTTGAGAAGACACACATGGTGAGGTGTCTGTGACTATATGAAGCCAAGAGGCTGCTCCATGTAGATTGTTTCATTCAATGTGCCATGTAAAAATGCATTTTTAACATCAAGTTGATGGATTGGCCATTGTTTCATCATTGCTATATAAAGCACTATCTGAATTGTAGCATGTTTGACAATAGGGCTGAAGGTTTTTGTAAAATCAATGCCTTCCTCTTGATGAAACCTTTTAGCCACTAACCGAGCCTTCAACCTATCACTATATAAAACGCAACGCATGGAGCAAAGCCCTTTCACATAACTTCACAAACTCTCATACACAAATACTACAATGATATGCATGAATTAAACTACTAGGTGACATGCACAAGTATTATTAAACTGTATGCCATATGTTTAAATATGCATTAACTTTAAATACAATCTATATGAAATGTCAATCAAAATTTGTTCCTTATGACACACAATTCACTATGGAACATGCAATATGCAATGTGAGCATTATAGAACTAAACATGGATTAATTCTATGGTTAAATGCAATCTACACCAGATATTAATGAAGTATTTATGAAATTTTCTTTATGAATTAGAAACTGGAAATTACGTTAACACTAAATGATGACCTAAATTAACTAGGAAATAGCATATATTAAATCATAGTCATGAACTAACTAAAATTCATGATTTCCAAAATTACTACATGATTTCTAATGCATCAAATATATGAAATCCCAAATTAGGAAACTTATATAAATGAATATAACCTAAAACATGCAACATGTATGAATATCTGATAAAAGCGCAGAAAAAAAAATGATGAAATCACAAACTATATGATGATAGCACATTATCAGCAAGTAACTTCAAGAATTATTAATATGCATCAATGCTCATGAAAATCATGCAACATCATCCAAGATGCAATAATTATTTGATTTTGACATTGTGGTGTAGAGATAATATTCTTGATTAATCCTAAATGCAAATCACTGTATGTAATGCATGAATAAAAAAATTGATGTTGGACCTAAGGTCTGATGCCCCAATACGCCTTGTTAATGCAAGGAATAATGCAAAAGGAATTAAAATATCCTAAGGTTCACGTGACATTTTGGATTATTACATTAACTTTGAAGTTCTAAAGCAAAGCATTATCATTATGTCTAGAGACTCCTCAGTGAGTTAATTTTTCATATATATATATGTCTCAGAATTGCTCTCCCTCTATTCGATGCGTAATTTGGTTCATTCCTACCCCATTCACCATTCCAAAAGCCTACTAGAAGTAACTCCTTATCCACGTCCTTTGGCCCCGGCGACCACTCCTCGTGCTAGTCGGATTGGGTTGTTATAGGCCCACTAGCTTCCCCATGGTTCGTTCCGAATCACCTACTTGCTAGAGAGGGTCTTGCTTTGATACAATGTTGTGACATCATCGATTAACTCACTTGAGATTTTGTCCACTTCGACCTATCCTATACCAAACCTCACGGTTTTGTCCTTTTGCATACAAGTGGGTAATTTCCTAGAAAGTCACTCATCCTAGTAGTGTTCCCACCCAAGCTAACTTAATTTTGGAGTTTCAAAGCAAAGCCTTACCATTCTATCAAATTGGCGTTTCCATGAATTAATTTCAATTTTCACATATATATCTATAAATCGTTCTCTCCTTTTTCGGCTCGCAATTTGGTTTATTCTTGCCCCCTCACCATTTTAAAAGCCTGCTAGGAGCCAATCATTGTCGAGACCTTCTAGTCTCAACAACTCCTCCCCCCTCTCGCTAAGCCGGGTTGTTGCAGTTCAATAACTATAGGTTGGGTAATCAAATCATGGCCTAAAATCAAATCCAACCAATTATTTATGCAATTACTAAACTAACCTTAATCAGAACTAACCTAGGGAACCAAGAGACTTACGGCACAACACAAGGTGCAAGGGAAAGAGCCGCCGGTGGGGATTTTAAAGACGGGCAATGGACGACGGTCTACAGTGCCTGGGCAGTGACGTGAGGAGCTGTTGGACGTCTCCAAGAGGGTACCGAACATGGCGGAGGGCTGTTAGAGGATGCCGGACCCAGTGGAGTTTGCCGAGAACCTGCCAGTGACGATTTAGACGCCAAAGGTTCCAGCGGTGCTTGGGCTAATGCGGCCAGCAGGCAAAGCTCTAGAGGGATCCAAAAGATGCCTAGATGCTGCTGTTGGGGTATCGTCGGAATGCCAAGAGAAGGAGGAGCACCGATCTCATAAAGAATTTTCAGTGAAGAATTTTCTTTCTTGCCTTTATTTCTTTTAATCATTTAGTTTCGGACTCTAAGGCAAACTTAAAAAAATAATAATAATAAAGTGTCATAAAGTGTCATAAAGATGGCTCGAAATTTCACTATGCAAATTTTTTATTAATAATATGGCTTCCTGAAACTTTTGACTGCAATATTCTTCAAAGAAGTGCGCAAACCGCCCTATTTAGATATCCATGTCCATCATAAAAAAGCTAACGTGCCTCCTAACTTGCAGAAAAATCCATAGAGTTATTACACACGAGAGCCATAAAAATACCACATGTCCTTATATATCAAGACCTTCATTACACACCACTCTTAAAAGACATGAGTTAATCAGTTTGAAATGAACCTGATGCTTTGCTAATGAAGAGTTGAGCATTATGTATCGCAGATCTCTTCTACGTCATTTAATAAGTTGCTACAGTTGCTAGTTTCCTTGGCATCCAATTATAGTTGAGAGCTAACTAGAACATGAGCTCTTCAATTGGTAACTTATGGTACGTTTATATTGGTTTACTATTAAAAAAAAAAATCAATACTATGTCTTGATTATGTGTGCATATATATTCTTTTACAGTGACTCTTCTTAGTAGGCCATAGGATGGGTTAGTGGTACTATAGTTAGAATCACCTTTTTCACTCTTGAAATATGAAGTTCCAATCTTAATTGTAGATTTTCTTCTAGGTGACCTTTTATTTCCTAAGGGATCTCTATGTTCATCACATAAAATTAGATATAAATGAGGCTGCGTTGTGGTCTAAGAACAATAATGGCATTTCCACCTATGTAAGCCACAAAGGTAGTTGGCACTATTTCTCTCTACCCAATTTCCACTAAGGCTGATCTTTCCATAATATGTGGGTTTCAAATTGGGAACCTACCATGTTAAGTCCGATTTTTAGTCTTTGGAATTTGGGACCTACCTTGTAAACTATGAAACCTACATTTCTGTCCGGTCTAATTCTAGCGTCTTTTGGGAAATTGGCCAAGTCCCTTTTTTCCCCTTTTTTTATCATAAACTATTTTAAAATGTTTATGTTCCAATTTTACTTCACACTTAAAAAAAAAAAAAAAAAGTTGTGTTATATTCTCTATTCAAGAGAGGGGGAGAATAAGAAGAGAGGTTGTAATATGAGAAATAAGAAAGTAGTAAGGTTTGGGATTCTAAATCAATTTCTAAACCACCAGTTGTAGAGTGGGTGAGTGGAACCTACTTGCACAGTACCGATTCCAAATTTTTGGAATCAATGGAACTAGACTAGAATTGGCCAGCTAGGGCTGGTTCAGTCTAATTCTCTGGTAGAGCTAGAACTGATTTTTATCCCTAATTGCCACGCATGGATGGATTTTCAAAGGTTACCATCAACTTGTAGCCGTGCATGCTTATCATGGACCGTGGCATGGCACGTGCAACTATAATATGAAGTCACAAGAAGTCTACGAAGTGCCACTAGTTAAGTAGTACATAACAACCCAATTTTTGTTCGCCCCGTGATGACTCAATCTAGGTTGTCTTCACAATTTCTTTTTCTTTGTCGGTGCAAGTTGAAGGTCACCACTGTCCTAACTGATATCGCCGGTGATGTCAAATTAGAAATTAATTTAGTCGCATCAGAATGCCACAGATACTCAATTCAAGTTCTTTAAATCTAGAGCCTCGAAAAAATCAATGGTTGCACTTTATTTATTTCTCAGCTCCATGTGGGGTTCTTTTTTAATCCACCATGCCGATGTTGAAAATGAAGAAATGGGTCTTGCCAACTTCAAAATAGAGAAGCCTATGATTGTTCGTTTATAATATTGGCTATGCAACGTGTCACGCCTCGATTCTCGAGCGCACGTACATCCCTCTGCGGTTGACACAAATGCAACATTCCCAAGACGCATTGTTGATCCATTTATTTTATTGCACATTCGGAAGCGAAACAAATGCCCCTGACAACAAATAACATGGGATATGAAAGCAGGGCACATTTCACAAAAACCAACTTTTGTAAATAACGGGTTTAGATACAAAAAGAGTCTGGTCAAAAGTCTACAAGAAGGTCGGCTCTCAAAAAGGAATTATCCTACGACATACTAATCGAATACAAACACCGATCCTTCAAACTCCACCTCCACAGACTCCAGGGCTTCGGTCCGCCATAAGGACTTGAAAATGGTTATACAATAACCGGTGAGACAATGTCTCAGCGAGTCCACGCCTTAAATCTCGATTAGGAGAAAAATACACCCACGGTCAATCTAACCACACATCCTTGAAAACTTACCTCGCACTCGTACTCTCCTGCACGTCAATACAATTCAATTTACATATAATTGCATTGAAATCATTTATCATTGGGACCTCTCAACACATATATCACCACAATCACATGGGTCCCGATTACCAGACCAAATTGTTATGGCACGTCCCATACCGTACCATACAATTATGTCTCTTAATCAAGCCCCTCAGTCCAATCATTCATGTGTCCCAATTAATTATGACCCACCGGCCACGGCCGACTCAATAGTTAGCGGTCTTCCGGCATAGCCAGGCATCATCTCACATCACTGAGCATGACAACGTCTATATCTAGACGGCATTCCTCATAGAAGTATTAGTCCAGCCTCCACTACGACCTGGCATCCATTGACTTGAGACATTTCCGAAGGAGCATCGTCTGGCCCCAAAGCCTCATGATGGATTCACATATCATTCATGCATTCACCCAATTTAGGCCCAGGACACTGTGCTTTGCACTCAAATACCTCAATTAAAATAGTGATCCTGGCATATTTTCTTCATATTAGAAATACATGGTAAAATAATCGTGTGTGGGGATACGGTCAGATCAAACCAGAAAATTTGTATCATCTCTTTTAAAATCTCACCATTTGATATAGTATTTAAAAACACTTTCGATGTCCAAAACCTGACACCCGGTATTTTCTAATTAAATATCGAAATTCCACCATTTTGAATTAAATATTCACAATTAACAATTATCACTCAATTGCACAATTTAACAGTCGATTGTATAAATTGAATATACCACTGCAATCAGTACGAAATTCCGGTCAATGGCTATCCTAGTATAATTTCCTAAAAATATTAAATAATTAATTAAATTATAGTTAAATCATCTAAATTAATTATTTAATTAATGAACATTTATCAATTTAACTACAAATTTAAAGTTATCATAATCCTAATCAATTATTTAAATACCTAACTAAATCAACCTACTAAACTAATTTCCTAAACTAATCATTCTAACTAATAACTAAATTCCTAACTAAATAGTCTAACTAAATTAACAAATAAATCTAACCACCTAGTTTCTTCGCAACTAACCTAGCTAACCAATACTTGTCCTAACTAGATTAACTACTAAACTCAATTAAGCCTAATCTACCTCCTAACAAGTGTAATTAACCCATAATCAAAATTTAGGAGGTTAACTCACCAAATTTAGGAATTAAGAAATTCCCAGCGACGACGAGCTCGCGGTGATGAAAACACGAGGCTCACGACTCAAATGGCGACGGTTCGTCGAAGTTGAGCTCAAAGCCAAGGGTGCTTAGCTTGGGCGGATGGTGTGCAACAGTGAGGATGATGGTGGCGTGGTGGTGGTGGAAACGGAGGATGGTGAACAAAGAAAGAAGAAAAAGGAGAAGATGATGAAGTTAGAGAAAATGAAAGCCAAGAAATGGAGGGGAAGAAGATGAGGGTGCTGCGGCAAAAGGGAGAATGCGTGAGGGGGGGGGGAAGAAGAGAAAGAGAGGAGAGAGAAAGTGAAAAGAAAAAGGAAAGGGGAAAGGGGAGAGAGAAACAATAAAAAAAAAAAAAAAAGGGAGGGGAAGTTGCAGGGGAAATTGTAGTGGAAGGGTTGGCGTACATGAGGGGGTGGAAAAGTGGGAGAGAGGGGGAGAAAAAGAAGAAAGAGAGAAGAAAAGAGAAGAGAAAAGGGGGGGTGGAAATTTCAGTAGAAAGAGGGGAAACGTGAGGGAGAAGAGAGAGAGAAAAAGAGAGAGGGGGTGGAAATTGCATGTGAAGGAGGGGGGAGAAAACGTGAGAAGGAGAGAGAGAGAGAGAGAAGAAAGAGAAAAGAAAAAGGAGGAAGAGGAATTTCGGCCGAAGGAGGAGGAAGCGTGAAGGAGAGGAGAAAGAGGAGAAAGAGAGAGAAGAAAAATAATAATAATAGTATTGTTATCATTTTTCTTTTTCTTCCAATCTCCAATTTTTCATCCGATAATTTCTTTTTCTGAAATTTCGAGCTCGCCACTAATTCAAAAAATGATGAGACGACGTCCAATAATTAAATATGGAAACCCTCGAAAATTCAATACCCAAAATTGAATTAAATTTCATGGTTAAAATCGATCGAACGCGACTTTAGTACTGTTGGAGAAATCTTCTTGAAGTGTTTTGAAGGCGACAAAATGTTTCCATCGTCTAGTGCGAAGGCTTGAACTCTTGCTATTTTAAGTCTGAAGACCTCCGGACAGCCAGACTCAAGACTCAAAGTCTATCCTCATTGACAGTCTCTAATCTGTTGAAGAAAGATTATCCAGAACTAGATGTTTCGTTAAGGATTTAACCTTATCAACTGGAGAAAATCTCGTGGCTAGAAAAGACACAACGGAACCCTTTGATTGATCGAAGATTAGCTCGATGATTGAAGATCCGATGATTGCCTAAATATTATTGGAAGGTTCTACTTATGGAAATCGAGATCCTGATTGTATGGGCGAACGGGATTGATGGGCTATCGACACATTCCTTTAATAGCTCGGATAATCTTCCTAATTGATTCCGTCCAACAGGTAGATTGGAGGAATTCCTTTGGTAAGTGCCAACGGGTATGATGGCATAAAGGAGTATATAAGGAAGACGTTCTAAGTTGTTGAGGTGTGCGCGATAAAAGAATTCCAAAGTCTGAAGCTCCTTGTTGTTTAGACAATTCTTTTGAGCGAATACTTGTATACAAAAGAGAGTCTATATTTGTGAGAAACCTTGAGGAGATGTGGTAGAAAATCTACACTGTGGAATCAAGGCAAAGCTGTGCTGTAACTTCTCTTTTGTTCATAGTGAACTCCAGCCGGTGGGCTGTTAGTGCGGAAGAGTGGACGTAGGCTTGGAATAAGCCGAACCACTATAAACTCTGTGTTCAATTTTCTCTTCCTTACTCTCTTTACCTTGATCGTATTTCATTTTGTTAATCAAGAGAGAATTTCCTTTCTATCGTTTGCCAAGAATCGCTTCCGTATCTCAATAAATTGTTTGTGCACCTATTCACCCCCCTCTAGGTGCTTATACTAGCTATCTCAATTGGTATCAGAGCTCGTGTACTCACTTTATTTGAAGTGTTTTACTTCAGAGTTAAAGATCCATGGCTAGTATGTTGGCTCCAGGGCTGGTAGAAGGGCAAAGCAACACCAGACCGCCTTATTTTGATGGAAATGACTACAACATATGGAAAAACAAGATGAAGGCGTTCTTAAGATCAAAGGATCCTCTGGAATGGGACGTTGTAGAAAAAGGAATCATTCCCAAAGCTGCTCCTATCTCAGAAAGAGGAAAATACACTGTTGAGTCTAGCGAAATGACTCAGGAAGAGATAATCAAGAGACAAGCTCTTGATGAAAAAGCAATTTATTCTTTATATTGTGCTTTATCACCTACTGAATATAACAGAATATCTTCTTGTGATACAGCCAAAGAAGTCTGGGACAGATTACGCATTACCTATGAAGGAACCGATCGAGTGAAAGAAACAAGAATCAACATTCTTCTTGGTCAATACGAAGCCTTCAGAATGAAACCAGGAGAATCTATAACTGACATGTTTAGTCGTTTTACAGAAATCGTGAATGGTCTTGAAAATCAAGGTCAACCAATTTCTGATCCCATGAAAGTGAACAAGCTACTGCGTGGACTCTCCAAGGATTGGAATCACATAAAGACCTCAATCGAGAGAGACCCAAAGAATCATGCCACGCTAATCGTCGATGAGTTGGTTAGAACTCTTGGTCTTATGAAGTGGAACGAATCAATGAAGACGAAGACCCTAAAGGTAAGAAATCTATTGCATCAAAATCTAATGATGATTCTGATGTAACAGATTCTGAAGACGACATGAATGATGAAGAACTTGCTCTCATGATAAGAAGATTAAGAAAGCTTAACAGAAAATGAAGAAGATTCAATGCAAAGAAACAAAGTTTTCAAAAGCAACAGACCAAGTCTGCTGAAGATGAAGAATCAAACAAAGATGTAGTCTGCTTTGAATGTAAAAAAAAGGGACACATCAGACCCAACTGTCCTCTTCTAAGGAAGAAGAAAGGAAAAACTGAAAGATATCGAAAAGCTCTCAAAGCTGAAACAGGTGATACGAGTAGTGCGAAGATAGTGATGATGATTATGCCAACATATGTCTAATGGCACAATCAAATTCGAGAATCAAACTACGAGGCGATTGATTCGAGAAAGTGAATTCGAGATAAGTAACTTCAAAATCCCTATTAAAGTTTCAAAATACATTGATGAATTATGTTTTAGTCTTAAGACTTCTCTTAAAAGAATTTCCGAATTCAAAAAAGAAAATTCTACTTTAAAACAACATGAGAATGCTTTGGAGGAAAAAGTGAAATGCTTAGACCAGAATGTTTCTTCTCTCAAAGAAAGTGAAAATAATCTTTTAAAAGAAAATGCATTCTTGAAAAATGATATTTCAAATATTTCCAAAAGATTTTCTCTAGGTTCTGAAAAACTGGAGAAAATACTTTCTGTTCAAAGACCTTATTTCAATAAATCTGGTTTGGGAATGACTGCTGAAACCATTCCTTTAATTGATTTTCCTAAAGTAAAGGAAAGGATTAAGCAAAGACCCACAAGAGATGCCTACAAAAATCATTTTGAAAGGAACTTTGTAAAACCAGTAGGTCGCAATGCTCTTAGATGTTCAAAATGCAATAATGCAGATCATTTTGAGAAAGAATGTCCTATGGTTTGGAGACCTGTCAATAAAGTCTGGGCAAAAACCGTATATCAGACTAACTCAAAAGGACCCAAGAAAATATGGGTACCGAAGAAAGCTTGAGTTTCTTTTGAATGCAAGTCACTATCAAGAAAAAAGTGAAATGGTATTTGGATAGTGGATGCTCGAGACACATGACAGGGGATTCAAATTACTTCATAAAGCTCGTTCAAGTGAATGGTGGAAAAGTCTCATTTGGAGGAAACAACAAAGGAAAAATAGTGGGATTTGGAACTGTAAAGATTGGGAACCTCACAATAAGCAATGTTTCTTTAGTTGAATGGCTCAATTACAATCTACTCAGTGTCAGTCAGCTTTGTGATGCCAGTTTTAGAATCAACTTTCAAGAGGGTATTTGTTCAGGAACCAGTAAAGACTCTACTCAGTCATTCATGGGTCGAAGACATGGGAATATCTACCTCTTGGACGTGAAACCAGATGAATCGCAATGTCTAATATCAATCCAAGACGAAGCGAACTTATGGCACAAAAAGCTTGGGCATATCAACATGAAGCAGATAGCCAAAATCTCAGCAAAGAAGCTTGTTCGTGGTCTACCCAATTTATCATACCAAAAGTCTGATCTATGTACACCATGTATATTGGGAAAACAGGTAAGAAATTCCTTAAGCCAATAAATCAAATTTCCACTAATCGTATACTGCAGCTCTTGCATATGGATCTCTTCGGACCAACTAGAACGCAAAGCATTGGAGGTAAGAAATACTGCCTAGTAATTGTGGATGATTACTCACGATTTACTTGGGTATATTTCTTAGCAAGTAAGTCTGAAACTTTTTCTTACTTTGAAAAATTTGCTAAGAATGCTCAAAATGAAAAGGGGTATGCCATTTCAAGTATAAAAACAGACCATGGAGGTGAATTTGAAAATCAAGACTTTGCAAAATTTTGTTATGAATCTGGTTTTCAACATTTGTTCTCCTCTCCATATACTCCAGAGCAAAACGGAGTCGTGGAAAGGAAGAATAGATCTCTTCAAGAAATGGCTAGAACTCTTTTAATTGAAAGCAATATCTCTTTATGTTTTTGGGCTGAAGCAGTTTCAACATCATGTTATATTATCAATAGAGTCTTTCTAAGACCTATTCTAGAAAAAACCCCCTATGAACTATTCAAAGAAAAGAAGCCCATTGTTTCATATTTTCATGTATTCGGATGCAAATGTTTCATATTGAAAAATGCAAATGATCGAGTTGGTAAGTTTGAAGAAAAGTCAGATGAAGGTATCTTCCTTGGATATTCAACCACAAGTAAAGCGTACAGAGTCTACAACAAGAAGACTCAAACTGTGGAAGAATCAATGAATGTCAAATTCCAAGATTCTATTCAAAATGTATCTATTCAGACTCATTTAGAAGAGACTGAATTTGCTCCAGACTCTACAAAGTCTAAATCTCAAGAAGAAGCTCAGACTTTGAAGGATCAGCAACAAGTGACTGTTGAAGATTCAAGTGAAGGAAGTGATCATCAATCTGATAAAATAACCAGAAACTGGAAACATAAGTCCAGTCATCCCAAAGATCTTATTATTGGCGACATCAATGAAGGAATTCGCACAAGATCCAAAAGGCGAGAAGAGTCTAGTGCTGTGGCTCTTATTTCTGAAATAGAACCCAAGAGCATAGAAGAAGCTTTATCCGATGAAAGCTGGATTGAAGCTATGCAAGAAGAACTCAGACAATTCAAAATTAATGATGTATGGGAATTAACTCCAAAACCGAAAGGTAAATCAGTTGTTGGAGCTAAATGGGTTTTCAGAAACAAGATGGACGAGAAAGGTAAAGTCGTAAGAAACAAGGCTAGACTCGTGGCCAAGGGATACACACAAGAAGAAGGGATCGACTATGATGAGACTTATGCACCGGTAGCAAGGTTAGAAGCAATTCGTTTATTACTTGCATTTGCTTATCATAAAAATTTCAGGTTATTTCAAATGGACGTCAAAAGTGCTTTCCTAAATGGATTCATCCATGAGGAAGTCTATGTGGAACAACCACCAGGGTTTGAAGACCCAAGGAAACTAGACTCAGTATTCAGACTCAAAAAGGCCTTATATGGCTTAAAGCAAGCACCTCGAGCTTGGTACGACAGATTAAGTAAGTTTTTAATTCGAAATGGATTTGTTAAAGGTAAAGTAGACACTACTTTTTTTATTAAAAGAGAAAGTAAAAATTTTCTGCTTGTTCAAATATATGTTGATGATATTATATTTGGATCTTCTAATGAAAGTTTGTGTAAGAAATTCTCTAAGACTATGTAGGATGAATTCGAAATGAGCATGATGGGTGAGTTAACCTTCTTTCTTGGACTTCAAATAAAACAATTGGAGGAAGGAACTTTCATTCATCAAGAGAAGTATGCAAATGATCTTGTCAAAAAGTTTGGATTGGACAATTGCAAAAAGGCTGACATACCAATGTCAAGTTCCTTGAAGATAGACAAAGATGAAGAAGGAAAGAAAGTCAATCAAAAGCTGTATAGGAGTATCATCGGATCTCTTCTTTATCTTACTGCTTCTAGACCTGACATTTTGTTTAGTGTTTACATTTGTGCCAGATTTCAATCAGACCCAAAAGAATCTCATTTAAATGCAGCAAAGCGTATTATCAAACATATTTCATCAACTTCAAGCTTTGGTCTCTAGTATCCAAAAAGGGGAGACTTTACTCTTCTTGGATATTCAGACGCAGACCTCGCTGGATGCAGAGTCGATAGAAAGAGCACTTCGGGCACTTGTCAACTACTTGGAAGCAGGACAATGTCTTGGTTTTCAAGAAAGCAAAGTACAGTAGCTCTCTCTACAGCAGAAGCAGAGTATATAGCTCTCGGAAATTGTTGTTCGCAAATTCTGTGGATAAAACAACAGCTGAGAGACTTTGGAATTGAAGACTCATGCACGGAGATTAATTGCGACAACACCAGCGCTATCAACCTCACCAAAAATCTAATTTTCCACTCAAGAGCAAAGCATATAGAGATTTAACATCACTTTATTAGAGACCATGTTTAAAATGGAAATGTTTCAATTCAATTTGTTGACTCAAAGAACCAACTGGCGGATATATTCACAAAGCCTTGGGAGAAAAATCAATTTGAATCTATCCGTTCCAGACTCAACATTTTGAGGTATGAGGAAATCAAAGTCTAAAGACTTTCAGACTCAGACATACAAGACTTTAACTGTAAGTTAGTCTTGGTACGACCGTCAGACTGTAAGTGTTTCTCTCTCTCTCTCTCTCTCTAATCTTATCTTGAAGAGGTACGATCGTCAGACTGTGTTTAAATTGTTACTATATTTAATCGACGTAATTATTGCATCGTTCATTTTCAAAAAGGAAGTTATTTTTTAAATGACTATTTTCACGGAAAAAGGACAGTTATTTTGAAAAGGCATCTTTTTATTTTCCTTTGTGACGGTTCGTTTATCTCTCTTTTTAACCGATCGTGCACTGTTGATTCCTCTTCACTTTACTCTCAAAAACCCTAGAAAGCATCGATCCTCCATTCCCGTTTGTCTTCATTGTTTAATCTTCAAAAAGTTGTCATCTTTCTTGGGAAAGTCAAGCCAGGAATCTTCCAAAAACTGAGAAAGATGTCATCTTCAAGAAAGTCTTCGAGAATCGTGAGCAGGGGACCACGGCGAATGAGTGAGGGGCCTATGCACTTCGATCTTACTGAAGAAGAAGTGTCTCCAGAACAGCAACCGAGCCCACAACATTCTCAGTAGCGTCATTCTCCTCCATCTAGTCCTCAAGGCGTTGATCATCAACAACAGGAAGAAATCATCGAGGATGCAGACCCTATAAGAGTTCAAAAGCCCGCTTATATTTACAAGCTATATCGTGCCTTAAAAGGAACTCGTACTCCTTTGAACTATGTTGATGATTTTCTTAAAGACAAAGGACATGGGAACGAATATATCTTTCTGCGAAAAAATGGAAAGTTTGGGAATTGCTCGTAAAGGGGTGGCTGAGGAAACCCTTGCGAATATCCCAAGTGATCCTCGTGACTGGGGGCCGAATCCTGTAAATGGGAATGATGATGACAAATTGTACAGCCAATTTCAACCGAAAATGGGTGTTGCGGTTGAAAATCGAGGAAAAATGGGAGATTTGTTCAGATCGAAGGAACAAAAGGATATGTACTCGAAATTGCTGAAGCGTGGGGTAATAAACCCTAGGAGTGTGGATTTTGATTTTCTAGATGCTGTGAATGAGAACTTGAGGGAAAAGTTCAGTTATCTTCAACTTGAAAAGTTCTGCTCTGATACTACAGAGGCCTATGTTGAATTAACCGCATATTTCTATTCAAATATTAGCTTTTTGGATGCGAATAGATTCTCTTTCAGCGTTAAAGATCAAGACTATGTTGTGGATATGGATATGCTGGCAGATGTGTTAAGAGTTGAAAGAAGAAGATATCAACCGATCAAAGTTTCCATTGCTCGGGCCACACTGGAACTGGTGAAGGACAGGAGAACAGAGGAGAAGATCACCTACTTAAGGATGAGTGCATTCAACATCTTGCTTCACAAGATTGTGATCAATTGCCTTCGACCAAAATCAACTTCCAAGACTGATGTTTCAAGTTCAGAGGCAAAGCTGATGTATGCCATCCTCACTGGGAAAAGGTTTTCTCTCCCTCACACTATTATGTTTCACATGTATAGAGCAATGATGAAGGACAGAGGTCAACTCCCTTACCCAAGCCTTGTTACGAAGTTATTCAGACATCTGAATATTCAGCCTCCGCAAATTTTTTGTGTTCGATCATGCGATCATATGGTGGTAGGACTGAAAATGGTGACCAAAATGCGTCTGAAGGAACTGAGCAAGGAGTTGGAGAAATTCAAGGAGAAGACTCCTGCCAAAACTCATCAAATCTCTTCTGCAGCTAAAAGAAAAGGGAAGGAGCCCATGGTTGCTCCATCCAAAAGAAGAAGAGCTCTCCTCATTGAGGATGAAGATGATGAGGAAGACATCACCATTTCTGCAATGGCGTTGAAGAACCTGAGCCGTTCTGCTCCAGAGGGAGACTCAGAACAGAGAACTAGAGAAAGAAAACAGAAAGAAGCAGAAGAGAAGGGAGAAGAAGAAAGAGAAGCTGAAAAAGAAGCAGAGGAGGAAAGACCTGAAGAAGAAAGAAGAGAAGAAGGAGAACCTGAGGAACACTCTTCTCCACCTGTAGGCATGGAAATAGGGGGAGATCAAGAGAAATGAGGGAAGTCTTCATATCCTGATGCAAGTAAAAGAGTCAGTCGCTCACCTGCAGACCCAGAGGATGTTTATGCCTCTCAATTTCCAGAAGAAGGTCATGAAGTTTCATCGCCAAACCTGCGGGATTATGCTGATCTAACACCGTTTGCATTTACTCCATCAGATCGAGCCGAAGCAAGTACTCAGACTGATAATGCAGCAGATTTTCGCAGAATCATGGATATTCTCTTGGAGATGCGAGGTCAAATTTATGCCTTGGGATGCGAGGTTCAAAACTTGCAGAATGCGGGTCAAGTTTCTTCATGTTCCTTGAATGATCAGATCCAAGCCCTCTCTGTTCAGATTCAGGCCAATGCTAAGGGTGAGGAGATTGCACAACTGAAGGAAGACTTGAAAAGGCTGGAAGGCATTGTTCAGTCTATGGGAGATTTCCAGCTTGTCCGTGTTCCCAAGCAATCTTGAATTCATTCAATTTTCATCTCAACCTTTTTAATGCTTACAAAAAGGGGGAGAGATGCAAGATTTGAACAAACTTTCAATCGTTAAACTTTTAATCGTGTTGTTTGTTGGACTGTTTGTTGGTTTGTTGTTTGAACTCTGTTTGACTTTGTTTTGTGTCTGGATGAGAACTGAACTAGACTTGGACTTGACTGCTTTTATTAATTACTATTGTTATCTTATGGATGGCCTTATCGTATACTAGACTAACCTATTTTCTGTGGTTGCAGATTCTAGTGTTATTCATTTAGCCATTTATCTCTATAAGATATGCATATGTGTTTGAGAAATGTTTTGCAGGCAAATCTGCAGGAAAGTTTTGTCACCATCAAAAAGGGGGAGATTGTTGGAGAAATCTTCTTGAAGTGTTTTGAAGCTGACAAAACGTTTCCATCAGTCTAGTTTGAAGGCTTGCAGACTCTGCTATTTTAAGTCTGAAGACCTCCGGACAGCCAAACTCAAGACTCAAAGTCTATCCTCATTGACAGTCTCTAATCTGTTGAAGAAAGATTATCCAGAACTAGATGTTTCGTTAAGGATTTAACCTTATCAACTGGAGAAAATCTCGTGGCTGGAAAAGACACAACGGAATCCTTTGATTGATCAAAGATTAGCTCGATGATTGAAGATTCGGTGATTGCCTAAATATTATTGGAAGGTTCTACTTATGGAAACCGAGATCCTGATTGTATGGGTGAACGAGATTGATGGGCTATCGACACGTTCCTTTAATAGCTCGGATAATCTTCCTAATTAATTCCATCCAACAGGTAGATTGGAGGAATTCCTTTGGTAAGTGCCAACGGGTATGATGGCATAAAGGAGTATATAAGGAAGACGTTCTAAGTTGTTGAGGTGTGCATGATAGAAGAATTCCAAAGTCTGAAGCTCCTTGTTGTTTAGACAATTCTTTTGAGCGAATACTTGTATACAAAAGAGAGTCTATATTTGTGAGAAACCTTGAGGAGATGTGGTAGAAAATCTACACTGTGGAATCAAGGCAAAGCTTGTAACTTCTCTTTTGTTCATAGTGAACTCCGTAGGTGGGGGTGTTAGTGCGGAAGAGTGGACGTAGGCTTGGAATAAGCCGAACCACTATAAACTCTGTGTTCAATTTTCTCTTCCTTACTCTCTTTACCTTGATCATATTTCATTTTGTTAATCAAGAGAGAATTTCCTTTCTATCGTTTGCCAAGAATCGCTTCCGTATCTCGATAAATTGTTTGTGCACCTATTCACCCCCCTCTAGGTGCTTATACTAGCTATCTCAAGTACAACCTAATCTATCGGGTGGCTTTTAGGTGTTCTCGCGCGGTTGACCCGTGGTTGATAATTTTCGATCCACATTTGTGTATCTTCAAATCGTGAACAACCCTCGGTTGTCATGTAATCGCGATGGTTCAATTACATACTCTAAATATAATATCAATAGAAAATCGGTTTATTGTCGTTCAACGCGAATATCGTAATTGTGTGAAATCACCCGTGAACCAATTACGTACTTTAGTCAAATCGATTTATATCCGTCAGCTAATTGATTTATACAGCGTAGTATTGACCCTTATTGATCCTTATGGTCGAGCAATATATTTCTGATCGAATTCTCTAGTCTTTCACGTTTTAACCCTTTACGGCCTCACCCAATGAATTAGTTAACTCGTGAGTGATCAGTTCAAAGTAAAATAACTATAAATGCGTCGATGAAATACCCATTTCATATATTACGAAATATGGCCAAATTTTGAGATATCACAGCTCTTCCCTTTTTACAAAAATTTCGTCCTCGAAATTTAAATTGTTACATTTCTCAAATAAAAAAGGCGGGGGTATTGTTATCTCATCGCATCTTCATTTTTCCAGGTTGCTCCTTCTATATCGTGGTGCTGCCGAATCACTTTAACTAATGGAATTGTCTTGGTATGCAGAACCCGTTCCTTTTGATTCACAATTTGAATTGGTCTCTCCACGTACAACACTCTGTCATCCATGTCTAATTCTTCAAAATTTAGCACGTGGGTTGGGTCAAGCTCATACTTTCTCAACATCGACACGTGGAAGACGTCATGCAATTGTGCTAATCTCAGTGGTAACGAGAGGCGATATGATAAGGTCTCTATCCTTTCTATAATTTCAAAGGGACTTACGTACCTTAGACTTAGTTTCCCTTTCTTGCCGAAGCATGAAGTACCCCTCATTGGTGACACTTTCAGAAACACGTGTTCACCAACTTGGAATTCCAATGGTCTCCGATGCTTATCGACGTAGCTTTTCTGGCAGCTTTGAGCGGTCTTTAATTTGTTTCTGATAACTGCAATGGCATCCACTGACTGTTGGACTAACTCTGAGCCTGTGATCTTTCTTTCCCCAACTTCATCCCAACACACCGGCGTTCTGTACGCTCTACCATACAACGCTTCAAAATGAGCAATCTGAATGCTCTGCCGGTAACTGTTGTTGTAAGCGAACTTGACGAGATGAAGTTGTTATTCCCAACTTCCTTTGAAATCTAACACACAAGCCTACAACATGTCTTCGACGGTTTGAATTGTCCTCTCAGACTGGTCATCTGTCTGAGGGTGATAAGCCGTACAGTATTACAGCTTTGTTCCGACTACACTCTGCAAACTTTTCCAAAAAGCAACTGTAAACCTCGGGTTTTGGTCGGACGTAATCGTCACTGGCACTCCATGCAGACGAACAATCTGACGAACATACAACTTTGCATGCCTATCTAAATCAAGGTCTTTCCGTACTGTGATGAAGTGAGATGATTTCATCAATCTATCAACCACTACCAAAATAGAGTCATTACCTCTTTGACTCTTTGGTAAGCCCATTACGAAGTCTATCATGATATGTTGCCATTTCCACTCGGGAATCTCGAAAGGTTGCAAAAATCCTCTCGGTTTACAATGCTAGGCCTTTACTTGCTGACACGTTAGACACTTGGCGACATACTTGGCTATGTACGCTTTCATACCAGACCACCAATAGTGTTGACACAAATTCTAGTACATCTTCGTACTACTAGGATGTATGCTGTAACTGCTACGATTACTTCTGATAAGATCTCCTCCTTAAGCTCTGCATCGTCGGTTACACACAATCGTTCTCAAAACCTCAACGTTCCATCTTCTGAAATGTGAAAGTCTGGTTTTCTCTTTTCTACCTCCTCCTATACAATTTTCTGGATCTCTGATTCTATCCACTGAAGAGTCTTGATCCTCATTTGTAGTTCCGGTTCAATTCTGAGGGTGGCTATAAGATTTGAAAGGTGGCCTACCTCAAACTTGAAATCTGAATTTCTAGCCTTCTCGATCAAAGTCCATTCCTTGAGCACCATCTAAGTAACTGAAGACTTCTGACTCAACGCATCAGCAACTTTATTTGCTTTTTCAAGGTGATACAAAATATCACAATCATAGTCCTTCATAAGTTCCATCTAGCGACGCTGTCTCATATTCAACTCATTATGAGAGAATAAATACTTGAGACTTTGATAGTCCGTGAAGATTTGAAATCTTTCTCCACACAGATAATGTCTCCAAATCTTTAAAGCAAAGATAATCGTTGCGAGCTCAAAATCATGTGTCGGATAATTCAGCTCGTGAGGTCTCAACTAACGGGACGCGTATGCAACAACTCTGCCATGCTGCATTAACACGCAATCAAGTCCTCTGAAGGACGCATCACTATAGATCTCGTATCCACCAGGACCAGAAGGAATGGTCAGCACAGGCGCGGTAGTTAGCTTCTGCTTAAATTCCTAGAAACTACATTTGCACTTGTCTATCCACACGAACTTCTCTTCCTTCTTTAGTAGGCAAGTCAACGGCGAAGCTAATGCTAAAAATCCTTCCACGAACCATTTGTAGTATCTTGCCAACCCTAGAAAAATTCTGATCTCTGTCATTGACGTTAGCCTTGGCCAGTTGATTACTGCTTCAATTTTGGACGGGTCCACGGAGATTCCTTCGCTTGAAATCACGTGACCTAAAAATGCTACACAAGTTAACCAGAACTCACATTTGCTGAACTTAGCATACAACTCGTGAATCCTCAAGGTTTGGAGTACCATCCTCAAATGCCTCTCGTGCTCCTCAGCACTTCTTGAATACACTAGAATATCGTCGATGAACACGATTACAAACTGATCCAGGTATTCCCTAAACACTCGGTTCATCAAATCCATAAAAGCAGCCGGGGCGTTCGTCAAACCAAATGGCATGACTGTGAATTCATAATGATTGTATTGTGTACAAAATGCTGACTTCGATATGTCCTTCCTAATTCTCAGCTGATGATATCTTGTTCTCAGGTTGATCTTAGAAAATATCGACGCCCCCTGCAACTAGTCAAATAAATCATCTATCTTTGGCAACGGGTATTTATTCTTGATAGTCACCTGATTGAGTTGTCGGTGGTCGATGCACAAACGCAATGAACCGTCTTTCTTTTTCACAAATAGAACTGGTATCCCCTAAGGTGATGCACTGGGACGTATAAATCCCTTATCCAACAACTCCTGCATTTACACCTTCAGTTCCTTCAATTATGATAATGCCATTCGGTAAGAAGCCTTAGAGATTGGTTCCGCCCTGGGGGCTAACTCAATCACGAACTTTATTTTCCTTTCTGGCGGTAGACTTGGCAATTCTTTCGGAAACACGTCAGGAAATTCTTGTACTATTACAATATCTTCAATCTTCAACTCTTCAACTATCGTGTCCATGACAATCGCCAAGTAACCCTGACAACCCCCGTCTAACAAACAGATTACCTCAAGTGACGAGATTAAGGTAATTGAGGGTCCTCCTCGACTCCCAACAAACTCAAAACTTCACTTGCTAACGGGTTGAACTAAATCGCTTTACGATAGCAGTCCATCTTAACTCATTACTCGGTGAGCCAATCCATGCCAATTATTATATCAAAATCGTATATTGCTAGGATTATTAGGTGTATCCTCCCCTCTCACTCACCAATCACTAACTTGCAACCAGGACAACCCATCATAGATAATACCTTATCCTTTAACAGTGTAGATATACTAACCCTCTAACTCCAACAATTCAGGGTTCAACCCCACTAGCTTAACAAATTACTCTGCTATAAATGAATGAGTTGCATCAGGGTCAAATAAAGTACCTATGACCACATTAGACGAATCCTCTACCTACCCTTTGGTGATGGCATACGTCCTTCCTTGCGCTGGAGGTCTGCTTAGTACACCCTGCTTGCATTTGGGGGTGCGTACCCCCAATTCTGACGCATCAATGGTGGAGGCGCTAACTACTGTCCCATTGGGCTGCGGGGACAATCTCTAACCTGGTGGCCCTATTGGCCACACCTATAACATGCTCCCATCCTGGAGTGGCATGGGGCTGATCTATGTTGCCTCCCACAGAAGTAGCAGACTCCATTATGGCTCGACACTAACTTACCCACCCCACCTTTTCTGTTAGGTGGAACATGATATCTTCCCTCGGTCATAGGCTTCTTCCCAAATCTGTCACCATTCCTTCTCGAACTGAACCTTGATCCTGATGCGGCAACTTGCTCATTCAAATCTCTTTCTATCAGTTGAGCTCGATGATAAACTTCTCGATAGCCGTTCAGGTCAAAAGGCACCAGTGGTTGTTTCAGCTCTAGTCGGAGGCCATTCTTGAACCTTTGAGCCTTTTTTTAGGGTCCTCTACCAACCTTGGAGCATGTTGAGAAAGCTCCGCAAATTTGATCTCGTACCGGTCAACAGTCATTGTCCCCTGGCAGAGACGTTGGAACTCTTCCATTTTATGCTCTCTGGTGCTCTTCGAGAAATACTGCTCGTTGAATGCCCTAAGGAAGGCGTCCCATAACGGGACTACTCCTCCCGAAAACACGATCTCTCGGATGGCTCTTCACCAGGTATTGGTGTTACCCTGCAGTTGATAGACTGCCAGGGTTACTTTCTCCTCCTCACCGCACCTCAAAAGTGAAAACGTCTTCTCTAAATCCTGAATCTAACGAGAGGCTATCTTTGGATCTCCAGTATTGGTGAATCTCGGCGAACTCAACTTCAAAAATTGTTCCACCAGCTTGTGTATAAGTCTCTCTAGAACCATGTTCCCTAGTGGAACCTTAGCAGGTGCGGCAGCAACAACAGCGTTGACGATAGCAATAGTGGCAACTGTAACGGCAGCAATAATAGCAGCAGCTTGATTCTGGACCTTCTGTCCCATCAGGTCTTTCATTGCTTCTAGCACCTGCATAATCCCAACAGTTCTTGGATCACCAGGTGCTGCTACACCAGCACCAACTGGGGGTGGTTCTACTCCACTAGCGCTAGCTTGAGCCGGCACTTTACCCTGATTACCTCGGGCACCGACCTTGGTTGGCGTCCTAACCCAACTAATAAGTCATATCGACCTCTTTCTAAGCGTTCTCTACTCTTGCTCACTCATGATGCAAATTCTTTATAGAAACCTACTTTCCAATTCCATATAGAATTAGAATTTGAGTGATACTCACAAACAAACTACCAATTAGCTATCAACCATATGCATTAGCATATTAAAAGCCTTTCCTACTAACTATCTCACAACTCATCGCACTTTATCACTCCAAACTC